>JAVXUL010065886.1:0-10047 GCA_035590515.1 Trichilia minutiflora
AATTTTCTTAAGATTTTCAGGTAGCTCTATAAAGGTTCTTCTAGTTTTAACTCCTTGAAAGGGATCACTAATGATCAACTCTCTTGAATGACTAGATGCAAACTTCATACCTTAGGAAGTTCTCTCTCAGGATCTTCTACATGATTCTTGAGGACTTCCTTCCTTTTATCCTTATAACTATCCTCAAGCTTTAAGTTATTTAACCTATCTAAGATCTTAATTTCTGTCTCCTTTTCTTTAGCCATCAACCTAGCTAAATTTAGATCAATCTTATCAAACTTAACATGTATTAATTCTTTCACAAGTTGAGTCCTTCTATTGAACACTTTATATGCCTTGCTCTTAGAGGAGTACCAAAAAAAGATTCTCACATCAGGTTTTGGCTCTAGCTTCCCAAGATTATCCTTAGTATTTAGAATGTAGCAAGTATATTTAAACACTCTAAAATAACCATCTTTAGACTTTCTTTGATAAATCAGCTCATAAGGTATCTTCCCAAGAAATTTTCTAATTAACACTCTATTAGACACATAACAAGCTGTATTAATAGCTTTAGTCAGAAAATATTATGGTAAATCGTACTCACTAAGCATAGTTCTTTCCATTTCTTACAAAGTTCTATTTTTTCTCTCAGCCACTTCATTTTGTTGAAGTGTTCTAGGTACATAGAAGTTGTGAATGAACCTATATTCATCACAAAAAGATTCAAACTCATAGTTCACAAACTCTCGTTCTTGATCACTTCTTATTTTTACTAATCTATACCTAAGTTTATTTTACACTTTTTTAGAGAACTTTTTAAATGTGTCAAATATATCGCTCTTATTCTCAAAGAAAAATACCCAAGTATATCTTCACAATGCATAGAGTTTTTCACCTAAAGAAGCAATGCGATTGGGTCCAAACAAGTCCATATGAATAAACTTAAAGGGTTTTGAATGGAAACTACATGCTTAGGTTTAAAAGACCTTTTTACTATTTACCCTTTTGACAAAGTTCATATATCTTGTTAAAGGTAAACTTAAGGTCTAAAAGGTCATCTAAAATGCCATGCTTAACTAATTTCTTAATGAGATCCATGTTACAATTACCTAATCTTCTATACCATAACCAAGACTTGTCACAAGTAGCTTGCAAACATATAGCATTTATAGATTTAATATTCCCAAGCTCAATAATATACACATCACCTACTATAGAAGCATGCATAATCATTTTTCCATTTTCATCAAATATATTACATGCATTCTTAGCAAAGGCAACTTTGAAACCATTATCACATAACTGAGATATGGTTAGTAGATTATATTTTAAACCAACAACAAACAACACATCCTTTATGCTAATATTATTTACCTAAATGGTACTAATGTCAAAAACTCTTTCTTTGTTATTTTCTCTAAAGATAACGTCTTTTCCTTTTCTTTTTGTAGAGAGCTTGAAATTATCCTCAGTCTCTTGTTATATGTCTTAAGCATCTATTTTCTACTTTTCCCATTAGAAAGAAGTTGGTTTTCTCTTGTTCAGATGAAGATAAGCTTTCTTCACTTGACGAGTCATCCCAAGTCACCTTTATAGCCTTTTTCTTCTTACCTTTCTTTTTGTACCTCATCTTAAGACACTCAGGATGTGTATATCCTGGTTTCTTACACTCGTAGCAGATTACTTCTCTATCTTTTTCTTTTTCTTTTCTTTTCTTTTCTTGTATTTTTCTAACTTTTCTCCTTTTTGGTAATCTCCTCTCCTCTGAAATCTTCCTCTTAACTTGTCTTTGTTGAAGAACTTTTTGAATCTCCTCGTTATCATCATTATCAGTTCTTCATCTTCAGACTCTTGGTTACTATCATCTTCTTTTGGTTCTTTATTTAACTTTAATGTCATGTTTCTTATTCCTTTCTCTTTATCTTCATCCTCATTCCTCATGGATTCTATTTCGTATATTGTGAGAGATCCTAGCAACTCTTCTAGAGGTAGTGTCTTTAGATCTTGCACCTCTCTAATAACTATCACTTTGGCTTCCCACGATCTTGACAAGCTTCTCAGTATCTTTGTCACCAAATTTGCATTGGAATAATTCTTGCCTAAGGTTTTCAAATCATTAGTAATGTTAGTAAATCTGGTGAACATATCCTTAATATTTTCATGTGGTTTCATTCTAAATAGTTTATAATCAATAACAAGCATACTGATTTTAGAGTCTTTGACTCTGTTAGTTTCCTCATGGGTAACCTCCAATATGTCCCACATGGCTTTAGCTATGTCACACCTAGACACCCTATTGTATTCTCCTCTATCTAATGCACAATAAAGGACATTCATATCTAATGAAATCTAAGACATAAATGAGCAACGAAAACAAAAATTTTGGATTTCCTTTCCAAGGATCCATGTGATAAACCAAGCATCTCAATAGAAAGAGTTCAAAAACTCATAGCTTTTACAAAACACAAGTACAAATCTTCGAATTTGCACCTCTATGGTATCCACATAAACAGGATGAATCAATATTTCGAATGCTAGCTCTTGTTCACATATTTCTGTGTTTTTCTTTCTATTGTATTTTTCTTTCCCTTAAAAAGACACAAAGAATAAACCCTAGGCAAAAACTAACTTCAACGTAATAAAAAGCTCCTTTTATATTGCGTTTTAGGGTTAGGGTTTAATGATAAAATAAACCTAATATTCATATTGGGCTTGGCCTTACTATTAAGGCCCAATCTATTTAATAAAATTTTAACCAATATCCTTAACCTAACTTTATTAAATAGATATAACAAAACCTTAATCAACAAAAAGTTTTCACGAACTAAGATAAATTTATCTTATGAATTTATACTTTCAATTTTTTTCGTTCTAACGTGTGATCCAATAGGTTCTCATAACGTTGGTAGTGATATTAAAATCTAATTTTAATATTATAAATCATAAGCAGTGTCTAGCAAAAATCAAGACCATCCAAGTGACGAGAATGTGAATGGTTCAACATCATATTTTATCCTGTGACCAATGTTACCATATAGTTTTAATTCCTTTGTCTTTCATATCTTAATTAAACACGAGGCATAGATTGTGTTATCCTCGCAAAGTTCAATATTCATATTTCTTTGATATACTGAGTATAATTATTTGATCAAATGCATCAATATAACATATTGGTGCATTTAAGTATGGCATATATTTTAATAATCATACTCAATCAAAGGGGCTTAAAGATATCACTTTCGTTATATAGAAGAGACAAATTCTATCTTGATCAAACATATCCCTCTACACGATTCATGATATATCCAATTATTTTCTTTATAGTTCATCCTATTATGGGTACATTTGAAAATATCAAAATATATCATTTATTATATTGGGAACCATGATGATCTCAAGTCAAAAGATTAAATACACCATTGTCACTATAAGAATTGCTTATAACACTTTTATAATAATCCATGGAGCATTTTCATTATGGGTCAGTACATTAGTTCACTTACTTGTACCCATGTGTTGACTTTATATCTCATATCATCACACACTTAATGTCATCATCAGTCACTACACATACTAGTCCTAATGTATTATTGTTGCCCTATCCACAATAATACTTGACTAGGAATATTTTAAGAATAGTATTGAACTAATTGAATCCACCATTCTAAGGGCATTATTACATTTATTAAGTACAAAGATATGTAATAACAAAAAATATATATTAATTAATATTGTCAGATACATAATATCCTAAATATCTAACATAACCATTGGATCTTAGAGCATACACCAACAACCTCTCACTTGCACTAAATACAATCTCTCATATATCTAATACCCAAGAATCTAGTGTAACAATCATATTTCTACTGTGTTAGAGTCTTCATCAATGGGTTGGCAATATTATCATCTATTGTTATTTTGTATATCTTCAATTCTCCTCTCTCGATAATCTCTCGAATAAGATGAAAGCGTCGAAGTATATATTTAGATTACTGGTGAGATCTAGGTTCCTTAGCCTATACAATAGCCCCATTATTGTCACAATAATGCTCTATTAGGTTTGCAAGGCTTTGGATAACCCTAAGCTTAATAATGAACTTCTTGATCCAAAAGCTTCTTTTGCTACATCAGAGGTAGCTATATACTCAGCCTTTATCGTAGAATCAGCTACTATATCTTACTTGGAACTCTTTTAGCTTACAGCTTCATTATTAAGGCAACACACAAAAATTGATTCGATCGTGAATCATCTTTATTAGTTTGGAAGCTAACATTAGTATAACCCCTTACAACAAGCTCTACCTTACCTCCATAAACTAAGAAAGCAGCCTTAATTCTACTTAAGTATTTAAAGATATTTTTCATAACTGTCTAGTGATGCTAACTTAGAGCAACTTAATATTTGCTCGTTATACTCAAAGCATATGAGGCATCGAGACAAGTATATATCATGGCATATGATTAGTTGATTTTTCTTAAGGTTGTCTAACTTATATTTTGCATATTTTTGAGTTATTATATGATGTTTTAATGAGTTTTTATTTGTTTTTTTGTTGTAGGGTAAAATTCTAAAAAGTCGAGAAAATGTGTATTTTAGATTAAATCTGTGTAATTTTTATAAATTAATCATAATTTTTTATAGAATGATCGGATTTGGATGATTCAACTTGAATTGGAAATATGACTTAAATATATAAAACTTTCATGAAGAAGTTAAGATTATTTAAAGTTTTTATGTGTATAAAAATTGGGCCTAAAGTTGGCAGACAAGCAAAATCAAAGTGCAGAATTGTATTCACAAGTCAGAGACTTGGGGCTACAGTGCCAAAAATGAGGTTAGAGTGCTAGATCTTTGTCCTAAATCCTTTATATAATAGAAAGTTGGCACTGCAGCACCAAGAATGGGACTACAATGCTAGTTATAGTACCCAAAAACGTAAAATTTTGGGTTTCGTCTTTTGGTCTTCGAATGTAACTAGGTTTTTGGTCATTGTAAAAGCAACACTTAAGACATGTTTTGGGGGATCTTAGACACCTATTGGAGGCATAAACAAGTCAAGAACTCAAAAAAAAAAATATCAAGGATTCAGCAACAACAAGAAGTGAAGATTGGAAGTAAGAGTGGATTGAAGATTACTTGAGTTTTCTTCCTTCTTTCTTTTATTGTTTTGACTATGAGTTATATAAACATGGATGTTCTTTTGATTGAATCAATTTTAGACTAAGTTTTTATAGAGAGTTGATGTAGCCTCATTGTTGAGCCCATTTTAATTTTCATATATATATTTATGTTAACTAAATCGAATGTTGTTTTGATTTTAAAAATTTTGAATCATTGGCCATGGTTTGAATGAATTGAGAGTTAAGTATTGAACTCAGGAGAGTGATACTCGATTTAGACTGAGAACACATATGACTAGGGTTATTGATGAGTTTGGGAGGCTATAAAAATCATAGAAAACTCACAAAAGGATATTGAGATTAATGCGTGTCTTATTTTAGATAAAAATAGTAATATTAAACTACAGTGAAGGATAGTTTCATTTGTCTTAAAGAGGGAGTGGATATATAATTTAGTTTTATAAATATAATTCGATAAGGGCTTAAAAGAGGAAATTAAAATAAGATAGACAATAGGTGAAATCAATTCTCTAGGTTGATCAACCTTGAGTTTAGTTTTCTAAGATGTCATTAGTTCTGAATCTCTTTAGTATAAGTATTAGATAAATTTTATTTAGTTTACTTTCATAGTAGTTAACTAGATAAAACTTAGGATTAGTTTAATTGCAAGAATCAATTGTTTTTATCAAGTTCCTTGTAGAGATGATATCCTATTTACCGTAGGACTATAACTTGATACCGAATACTTGCGGGTAAAAAATTGCATATTAGGTTTCGTGTGAACAAATTTTTGACACTGTTACCGGGGAATTTGTTTTAAATTCTTGTTGATACTACTATTGAGCTAATTAAAGGCTTTAATCTAGTTTTTTTTAATTTCTTTGTTTTTCTTTTCTGTTTTTCTATATCAAACTTTGAATGTTTATAGGTTACATACGAAGATCAAGAAATATAGAAACAATTGAGTTTAATCCAAAAATTGAACGTACCATTATAGGAATTCGAGTGGTTAGAAGAGAAGAAGATAATAGAATGGCTGAGGACCAAGAAGAGCGTAGAGCTATTAAGGACTTCTTTCGATCGGTAGTCAGTGAGAACTACTCTGAGATTGCTCGTCAACCCATTAATGCCTACAATTTTGAGTTAAAACCAATGTTGATCAATATGGTATAGCAGAATCAATTCGGAGACTCACCATTAAAGGATCCTAATATTCATTTATTCATGTTTTTAGAGATGTGTGATACATTCAAAATGAATAGGGTGTCTGAAGATGCTATTAGACTACGCTTGTTTCTATTCTCTTTATGAGACAAGGTAAAGAGTTGGCTACAATCGCTACCACCAAGAGGGATCATTATTTGGGCAGAGATGGCTAAGGTATTTTTGGAAAAAAAATTTCCACCATCGAAGACAGCCATATTATGGGCAGAGATTGGTACATTGAGGCAGCAAGAGTTGGAGTCATTATATGCGGCATAGGAACGATTCAAAGACCTTCTCCGAAGATGCCCATAGCATGGATACCAAGAATGGCTCCAAGTATAACTTTTTTACAATAGATTAAATGGGCAGAATAGAACACTCTTGGATGCTACAATTGGAGGAGCTTTGATGTCAAAGACAGCTCAAGAAGCTTACTCACTCATTGAAAACATGGCATCAAATAACTATTAATGGCCAAGTGATCAAGTTAACACAAAAAAGGCAGTTGAAATATTTAAAGTGGATCAACTGACGCTGATTTTCACTCAAATTTTTGCATTGTAGAACCAGTTTACGATCGTAACCAATAAAAAAGCAATACTAAATGATTCATCTCTACTAGCTAGTACCTCAAGTCAAAGAGAAGAGCCAGATTTTGAGCAAGCTCAGTTTTTAAACAATCGAAATTATGGCTATCTCAAGAATCAAATGTCTAATGTATATCACTCAAACATATGCAGCCATGAGAATTTCTCTTATGCCAATAATCAAAATATTCTGCAACCACCGACGGCCTACTCATAATCGCAAGTGAAAAAAAACATTCTGTTAAAGACCTTTTGGGAACATTCATATCAAAAACGATCAAAAGATTCAAGCAAACCGATGCTCAGATAGATAGCATAAAAATATATATCACTAATATTGGAGCGTTAGTGAAGAACTTAGAAGTACAAATTAGATAGTTAACTTCAGAGATAAGGTCTCAACAAAAACGAAAATTCTGAAGTGATATAAAGGTCAACCCAAAAGAGCCTTGTAAGGCCATTATGTTGAGAAACAGGAAGCACGTGGTTGGAGAGAAAGCAAAAGAATAGCAAACTGTGACAGAGGTTGAAAATAAGGCTAATAAGAAAAAAATTGGGACAAGAACCATGGAAGGAGCTAAGGATAATGACAAAAATATTGTGAAACCAACAAATATGGGTTCGACCTTAACTAATTTCAAGCCTCCTTTGCCATATCCTCAAAGTTTCTAAAAACAGAAGAAGGATGCCAAGTTTTTGGAGATATTCAAGAAGCTACACATTAACTTCCCATTCAATAATGCTTTAGAGAAAATACCAAATTATATGAAGTTTATGAAAGAGGTGTTATTTAAGAAAAAGAAGCTTAATGAATTTGATGAATTTGAGATGGTGAATTTGACTAAAGAGTGTAATGCCATCACATAGAGGAAATTGCAACTAAAGCTCAAGGATCTTGGAAGCTTCACTATCCTTTGCAACATTGGTACATCATACTCCACACGAGCCTTATGTGATTTGGGAGCGACCATTAATTTAATATCGTTATCGGTGTTTAACAAGTTAGGCGTAGGCAAAGTCAAACTAACCACAGTTATGTTACAAATGACTGATAGATCACTCGTTTACTAGTGGAGAATAATTGAAGATGTGCTAGTAAAAGTTGATAAATTTATTTTTTCAGTATATTTTCTTGTGTTGGATATGGACGAAGATCACAATGTACCAATTATTTTGGGAAGATCATTTTTTGCCACAGTTGAAATAATCGTCAATGTACAAAAAGAAGAACTCACCATAAGAATACAAGATCAAGAAGTGATAATTAATGTTCTCAAAGCTATTAAAGAACCTTAGGAGTCACAAAAGTGCTTAATGGTGAATGTGGTGAGTGATAGCAATACAGATGGAAAGTGTGAGAAGAGTCATTGTGAAGCCCGTATGAAGGACAAGATGATTGAGAAGAAATCTGAAATAATTCATAAAAGCAGTCTAAATGATGCAGTTAAATTTGAGTTAGTTGGGAGTTTTAAAGATGTTGACCCTCCATACCAAAATACAAAAAAAGGTAAAAGAAGAAAGAAACGAAAGCAAGACAAAAAGAGTGTTAATCATCTATAGGAGCTGGGAGACCAAGCTCTACTCAAAACCTTTAAGTTAAAGCTATTTCTAAGAAAACAAGATTTAAAATAGTATGGCTTATTTCTATTAGAAAAGATATTTTTCGGTGGAGTCGTGAAAATCAAGGCCATTAATAGAAGAATACTTCATATCAACACCAAATGGTTAAAGCACTATTTTAAAGACAAGGAAAAGAGGAATGCCTTGGGCCTTCTTCATAATCCCCCTTGAAGCCGCACTAATAATGTTTAGCTGAAGACATTAAACTTAGCGCTCTTTGGAAGGCAACCCAAAGTTTTCTTGCGTTACTTTGTTTTTCCCTTGTTTTTGAGTTGCAAACTCTTATGCTTTTATCGATTCATATTTAATTTTTCTACTTAAGGTAAAAAATATTGACTTATGTGTTTTTGATGATGAGTAAATTATTTTGTTGATGAACAAATTATTTGTTTGATCAAATTATTTTAAATGTTGTTCATTTTTTTGGTTGACCATAATGTTTGATTGTGCTTTAACAAGCTTAATTTATGTTTATATATTGAGCATATATTGCACTTAATATTTTTGGTTGAGAATGGTTGCTCACAAGTGCAAAAGATTGACACCAGTTCAAAGCCAAAAGAAAGGTATCGAAACCCCAGCATCAACGTATCGATACCTTTATTAGCACCCTATCAAACACCTTTGACAACGTATCGATACTCTTGGAAGAAAGCTCAAACGTATCGATACCCCAACAAACATATTAACACCTTTATAACGGACTCTACGTCGTTTGCGTGAAAAGGTATCGACATTTTTGGCAACGAATCGATACCTTTGGCAACGTATCGATACCTTTATCAGTATCCCATCAAGCACCTTTGAGCTGGACAACTCTGAAGAAGAAAAATCGACTAATCGTATCGACACCCTCACAAACGTATCAATACCTTCTTCAAATCAAAGCTGTAATGGCTAGTATCAGAGCATTTAATGAAGAATCAAAGAGACATTAGAGAGATGTTGGAAGAACTCTCCAAAGCTGTTTAAAAACTTCTCTCTCCTCAAGAAGAAGATGCATGAACTAGAAGACAAAAGAGAAAAGAGATAGAGCAAAATCAAGCATCATCTTTTATAATATTTTCTAGAAAGAGAAACTATTTTTTGCACTCATTGTATGTTTGCTCTAGTGAGAGAGAAAAATTATCTTAGCATTCTTGCTAGATTTGAGTTACTCTTCACCCGATTAAAATAAGATTTGGGTTGCACTTTACCATGTAAGAATTTGTATTTGGGTTACACTTCACATATAGAAAGAAGTTGTTTGGGTTGCTTTTCACTCGGTGTAAAGGAAGACGTTGTATTTGGCTGCCCTTCACTGTTAAAGAAGGAGTTATAATCTGGGTTACTCTTGACCTGTGCAAACGAAGAGATAGTAGAGCCTCAGCTCGGTGAAAGCTAAGAGAGTGGACGTAGGCCTAGTTGTGTCGAACTACTATAAAATCTGAATTTGCAATTCTCTCTCTCTATCTTTTATTTATTGCTTTGTATATGCTTTGAATATTTTATTATTAATTTATCAATATATTTGCAAAGCATTTTTATT
>JAVXUL010065897.1:0-10047 GCA_035590515.1 Trichilia minutiflora
ATATTTTTAAAAATAACACAATGTAGAGGATTTTCATAAAATACACAATATTACAAATATTTTTCAAGACATTCATTTCAATGAGTTTTTGGCCAAGTAAAATTCATAAAATCATAAATACAATTTCTATTTCTGTTCAGTAGACCATGATACACATATCTGAGTCGAGTACCTGAAAATCTGCTGAAACTTGCTTCAGCTATGCTATGCTGCTCCTAATAACACTAACCTGAAATGGAGAAATGAGGGGTGAGTATTTGAAAAAATACTCAGTGAATAGACCACAATGATATCAAATAGCAAATGATCTTAGACATCGATTACGAAAAATCATCGCAATCGTCAAAAGCAAACTATGTACGATATGGTATACTATATATGACTGCGAAAGAGTCAATGTAAATCAAATATATATATGTAACCCCTTAGTCTATAGGATCTCATCTACTCTCTCTGAGCTGTATGGCTAATCCGTAATCCTAGTTGGGGAGGTGTGCTCATGTAAATATATATGATACTAGCATGTTTTAGCCTGAACATGTTGGATTCCACCCATCCTATCTTGGACTGTATGGGCAATCCACATTCTTGAGTCTGTTAGATTCCACCCGCTCTACCTGAGCTGTTTGGTCAATCCTCACCCTAGGACTATCGGATTCTATCATTAGTGGGTTTTATATACAGAAAAAACATGCTATTTATAAAAATTCATTTCTAAATGCAAAAAAATAAATATTGCATAGTCTAGTTATATAAAAATAAGCCCATCACTAACGTTCGTCTTGGATTGATCACGTGATGACATCCGTGACTTATTTGACAAGACTTACAAGGGATCGAATCACACCACATCATCACAATAACACAACTATATACCACCCTCACCTGTGAAGCTTCCACTCACCTAGACGACCTCTCTATCAGGCAACCCTAGACTATCATATATATCACTCATCTAGGTGTCCATATCCAAGTGAACTCCCCTAAGCTATCACCCTGTAGTTATAGTAAATATCCCAGTCCTCATGACTGTTATCACTAATAGTATCCTGACCGTCAACACCAATATGTATGTATTATACAAATCAAAGAGATCCAAAATAGAATAATAATATAAGCATTAATAGATCTATCAAACATACATCAACCTGGCCCTCTGGCTATTTCTCATCACAAACATATATCATTTCAAATCATATACATATACATAGGCAAATATGTAAAACAGAAACATTAAATAGATAAGGTTAACTTTATAAAAACATTTGTAAATGATTTTAGAATATTACAAGCTCATATTAAAATAATAAAATATAAAGGTGTTCACTCACTACTTAGGGAGGGTATACACCTCTTAATTTCTCTTGTTTCTCGGTACATCACGCGGATTCCTCGCTCGTGTACTATCGTTTAATCATATATATCAAAATATATCAATACATAATTCTAAACATCGAATGAAACTCGTATGCGTGTGATTAATGCTAACTTAGGTTTTTTAAAATCATTTATTACACAAAATCAGATAAAACCCTCGTTATTCGCCCAATTATTTATATATCATTACTACGAACTCAATTTAGGCTAAACTAATGTATTTCGACTTGGTTTCATGATTACGATAAGCAAACCCCACACACTTATCAAAACAATAACTTGGTTACTGTTTATACTTACCAAACTTTTTTAAATTTGTATTTCTCACATTCTATCAACTTACTTGACTTCATTACAATCTAAACGAAGCATGAAAATCAAATGTACACGATAAATCTAACAAAAAATCTACCTGAATAAACAGTAAAATCTATTTTATAAAAATTTATTAAAATATAAAATGAAAGTTATAGACAAGTTAGAAATGATATCACTAACCTCTTGGTATCGTTGGTTTATTCCAGTTTTGCTCAAAAATCAAAAAACCCCAAAATTTGAGATGGAAACCCTAGCTCTTCTTTTTGGTTTTCGTGCTTTTACCATCAAATTGATGCTCTCAGGAAGTTAGATACAGAGAATGTGAGTGATAGGTGAAGAAAAATCGAGAATGTGGCAAAATGTGGGGGCTGGGCATAAAGAACGGAGGAGAAAACGTAGGAGGGAAAGAAGAGAAAAGAAAAAAGAAGAAAATGAAGAGGAAACGAGGCCTCGATCCCCTTTTTATAAAAGATTTGTGAAATTATCATTTTGCCCTTTATAAAAGTGAAGGAGAAGCTTCTAGAAGAGGACAAAATCATTATTTCACGACCGATCGATCGAATGAATCAGGGTTCATTCGAACGAACTACCTACTTTGGTCGAACGACCTATGGATCATTCGAACAAATTCTTTGACACTCAAAAATTCCAAGAAGCTTTCATTTCGTCGATCAAATGAATTCTAATTTGTTCGAATAAGGCATGCATCTTGATTAAATGAATATATCTTTCAGTCAAACGAACGTCGATTCGATCGAACGAATTTTCTATTTGTTCGAATAAATATGAAGCCACAAATTTTCCAAGCAATCGTCAAAATATCGATCGAACAAATCACCCTATTCGATCAATCGAACCGGTTAAAAAAATTCTCACTTGAATCCTCTCAAATTTAAAAAATATTATTAGGGTCCCACTCAAAATAAAACTATCTTTTAATTACGTTAAGGTCCTCATATTTACAACCTCAAAACTCTATCTTAACTAACTCAGACCCCCGAAATAGTTATAAAACCATCCTGATGTGTCAACAATGTACAAGATCTATGTAAATGCATTTACAAAAAAAATATAAAATTATTGATATGCCCTTAGATTCTAGGTACGGGGCTCACACTGAGTATGTTTTATGAAAGGTTATTGAACTTTGTATATAAATGTATTTAGGTGCGACAACCATGGTTAGAGAGTCTCCGATATGAGAAGGACGTTGAGACAGTAGTTATCTACCTCAGAGTAGTGAGTGGATATTATCTCGTTCTTTGTCTGCCTTAAATGATATTTAAGAATGTTTATATATTTTTATATACTTTGAAATGATAGAATATATACATATGTATATGTAATCATATTGAAAAAGCATTAGATATTATTTTATAGTGATTGGGAGTGTCCTTATTTGTGATAGATTTAGGTAATAATTTTTATGATATGTTTGCGATCGAAGGCTAGATATAATTATTGATTTTGATGACTTTATATGCTTATGGAATATTTTGTATATTTGTATAATGATGGTCGAAGGCCGATATGAATTGATTTCATTAGTTATGACTATCTTGTTTGATATGGATATTGATGATGAAGTGTATATAAATACACACGTGTTATGATTATAGAAATGTGAATTGAGGTCGAAGAACCAATATTTTTATTTTATTGTGATTTGGCTTGAGTTCTAGTTTTCATGGATTTAATCTTAAATGTCATGGTTTTGCTTGATTTTTAGGCTTTTGAGCCACCCTTCATGATTTAGGTTATATGGACTGATTTAAGTATACTACTCGATGAGATGAGGATTGTCCAATGTATGAAAATTCAATAGCTCACCGAGTATCTAATTTTAAGATATTTTAGCATGTTATTATCTATCAGTTCTACGAGGTGAGCATTTTCCTAGAGATGAAAATCCAATAAATTACAGAGTAGCTCTATGAGGTGATGGTTGTCCTATAAAAAAAAAATTTAATAGATCACAGAGTAGCTCTATGAGATGATGATCGTCTCATAGGGAAAAATCCAATAGATTACAGAGCAGATTATAGTCTTATTTGAGATTTTATCCTTAAAGGATTCATTCTCGATATGAGAATGATTGTTTGTATGCCATATGAGATTTGGTAATATGATATCAAACAAGGATTCTTATATATTTGTTCATTTTTCTTATTTACTCATTGAGTATTTTATCAAATACTCAACTTTTACTCCTTTATTTCAGGTTAGTGCAATCGTATGCTTGCATAGATTTACTGATCATAGATTTTAGTGATATTTTGAGGTATTCGACTTATTTTTCGACAGCATGATCCACTGAACTAAACATATTGTTTGTATTAAAAAAATTTAAAAACTATGTATTCTATTGATTTGAGTATTGATTGTATTGAGTTATTTTGAAATGAGTATTTATTGTAATGAATTTTATTTTGATATCGATTTACATGTGGTTTGAATATATATAGAAAGTATTTATTTTTGGTTTTATGTTTAGAAATGGATTCAAAATAGATTTTAATGCCTTATATGTCTTTAGAATGTATTCTAATTAATAGAATGGATTTATTAGATTCATGATGATTGTCACATGGGCGATTTCTATGATTGGCTCATAACACCCTCTACAATCTATAAATCTTACTTTTATCAATTAGGCAGAGAAATCAATTTGAAGAACAAAAGAAGAGTGTTCGACTATTGTTCACATTTTTAGGATTTTCTTAAATTGAAGCCACCAAAACTCTTTAAAGCTGAATTTGACTCTTGTAGTAAGTTTGTGAACAATTGATAGCCTTAATTTCATGACTAATTACATAACGAAAATGTTAGGGTTTACTATTCTTTATTAGACTTATTTCTATTCATAAAAATCTGAGTTCTAATATATTATCTAGAGCATAAAGCTTGTATATACATGTTTAGATTGTTGGTATTACGAAATTGAAAAGTTAAGTGTAAAGAATAGTAAACTTGGTTAGCGTATTCATATACTTTACTGTACAATCGATGATTTAATATAATTTTAATGAAATAAAATAGAATTAGAATAATTTGGTAGAATAAAAGAATCGATTATGAGTTTATAAAAGAATCGGATATGGTTTGAACGAAAAACTAATAAAATGATAATACTTAATTTGATACTAAACAGGATATTTTCACGTATTGCACGTCCATAATTTATTGATTTCATGAGATTTGATTAATGATTTCACATATGTATGATTATTTTAGGCATGGGTAACCTGGTTAAAGGATTGTTATAGCGAGAAACTCGTCGCAAGAGCAATTCTTCACCTCATAGTAGTGAGTTGATATTTTTCTATCTTTTTACTTGGTTTTAAATTATTTATAAAAGATAAACTTATATTTTTATACTTTACGGTGTTAGATATATTCTATGACCATATTTAAAAGGCGATGGATTTTTATTAATTATGTGGAGATCGAGAGTGTCCCTTGTTTATGATAGATTCTTATGATGATGATTTTATGATGATTATAATATATATGTTCATAAATGTGGTTTGTGACATGTTTTGTTAAACTCGTCCATTAGGGTTATGGGCATTATTGTGAAACCCTTATAAGATTCTATACTTGATATTTCGTGTAGATCACACGTTAGAGTGCATAATAACTTGAAGTTATGTTTAAGAAGGTGTGTGGTATAGAATAGGAGTTTATGAGAAAGAATTGAATTTTTAACTCCAAAATCATCTCCAATTGAGAAAAAGCTTCTATTGTTTTTGTAAAGATCAGAGAGAGCTTTTCATTGATATATTATGGGTTCCAAGTGGATATCGGGATCCAAAGTTATGACCATTTAAAGTAACAATCCTTAGACGAAGGAATAGAGGCAAAGGTATCGATACCTTTGTCTCTATTATCGATACGTTATTGGGTAAGGTCAAAGGTATCAATACCTTTGGAGAAGGGTATCGACACCTTTCAGAGTAGAAAGCCAAACCCAGGGTGTCAATACCTTGAGAGCATGATGAACAGTAATGGGCCAAACATATCAATACCTTGAAAGAATTATAAATAGTAACAGTATCAAACGTATCGATACTTTGGAAAGGGTATCGACACCTTTGTGATGGAGGAATGCGTAATTGTGATGAAATGTATCGATACATTGAGGAAAGGTATCGACGCCTTGCAAGTATAGTAAACAATGAAAAGCTAAAGGTTCCGATACATTTTGGAAAGGTATCGATACCTTTGAATGGATCACACCATGTTTTTAAAAGGGTATTTTCGTCTTTTCATAGCTCTATATATGCAGTTGAGGGGATCATCTTTCTCATTTTATTTTTTACTTTCTCTCTCATCTGAAACACTTCTCTCCCTCTGTCAAATATTGATCTCCACCATCCCTCAATCAAACTCCGTATTTCAGTTTCTATAAACTCAGAAACAATACCAGAACATGAACTGATCGAAATTCTACTCGATGATTCAAGAGGAATCAAGAGAGAAGATTCAAGGGTAAACAGTAGTCAAGAAAGAGAATCGAACAAAGAGGGACTCAGAATACTTATACCAACTTGGGTAAGTTCATCCTTAAGCTCATTTCTCTATTTTAAGCTTTCATTATGCATAAATCGACAAAAAAGAAATTTAGGTTACTATTCTTGGAACCCTAAAAATTAGGGTTTTTCTAGATTATCAACTGAGTCGATAAATTAGAGGGTTTATACTTCTATTGATGTTGAAATAACTGAAAATAACGCGAGATTAAAGTTAGAACGAGTATAGGTAGTAAGTTAGAGAGAGAGAGAGAGAGAAAGAGAGCATGATCATGTATTATTACATGTATGTATATTATGACAGATCGTTGAATATGTATATATATGTGTATCCAAGCACGGCAGTTGAGACTAGAAGATCTCCATAACAAGAAGGATATCCCGGGTGTGATTTTTCATCCCAATAGTGTGGGTGGATACAATTTATTTATTCTGTCTCGTTATATGCTTTTAAATGATTACTATACTTGGTATAGTATAGAATGCGGATATGTGTATATATAGATATATAACTAAAATGAGGAAGCGTTGGATAATGTTGTGTGGTGGCCAGGTTGGCCCCTTATTTGTGATAAAATAGGTTTGGGATAAATGATATGATTGCCATAAATGTGAGGTCGGAGGCCTAATATGTATAGTTGATTGTTAGTGAATGCTCTAGAAATCATTCGTGTTGTTGGTTTCAGGGCTAATGATCTTGTATAAACCTTTTATTCATTAATGAAAGAAGTAGTATCACAAAAGCATCCTTGTATCAAGTTTCACAAAAGCCCCAAGGTAATTATCTTTGGAAATCATTATTTTCCATGCTTTTTACCTAGAGTTTTTGGATGAAAAATTTACAATTTATACATGATTTAGGTCATAGAACTTTCATTGATATTGTGTTATGAGATTGAGATCGGAAGCCTATATCAAATGATAGTTTATATACTGATTATAGATGTGGCACAGTCTATGTTATCGATTACAAACAATGATCAGGGTACCATGAGTATATTTACCCTTGTGAGCCACAGATGATAGAGTTATTAGATATATGCCATGTTAGTGATATTATGGATGAGAATTGTCCATATAGCTCAGGGTTGAGTGGATGAAATCTAATAATCCCAGTTTGAGGATTGACCATATAGCTCAGGTAAAGCGGGTGAAATTCAACAAACCCAAAAATATGGATTGATCATGTAGTCCAAGATAGGATGGGTGGAACCCAACATGTCCAGGATAAAGCATATTAGCCTGATATATATTTACATGGACACACCTCCCCAACTAGGGTTGCAGATTAGCCATACAACTCAGAGAGAGTAGATAGGATCCTATAGACTGAGGGGTTATCTCTCTCTATCTCTATCTCTATCTATCGATATATATATCTCTATCTCTCTATCTATCGGGGGATCTGTCACCAAAAGGGTCGGGTCACAGATAATAAATCTTCAATCTATCTGCGTTCCACGGCTTCTTTACTAGAGTACCGCTCGGGGTCTCTAATTTGTAAACCCCTGGTCTAAGTACTTGAATGACTTTGTATGGTTCTTCCTAATTAGCTCTAAATACCCCTTCACCCGAGACTTTGGTGTTAAGAGTCACCCTTCGGAGAACAAGGTCTCCTCTTTGGAAGGTTCGGTGTTTGAATTTTTGATAATAGTATTGGGCTACCCTCTGTTGGTGTGCGGATACCCGAATCACGGTCACATCTCTCTTTTCGTCTAATAGATCTAACTCCAATCTTCGGCAAGCCTCATTTCTCTCTTCTGTGTAGTCCTGCACCCGAAAAGTCGGGATGTAGATTTCCACCAGAATCATAGCTTCACACCCAAAGGCTAGTAGAAAGGGGGACTCTCCAGTCGTCATTCGGGGAGTAATTCTGTATGCCCAGAAGACCTCGGGTAGTTTATCGATCCATTCCCCCTTGTGCTCTCCGAGCTTCTTCTTGAGTGTCTTCTTGCTTATTTTGTTGGCAGTCTCGACTTGCCCATTGGCTTGTAGGTACGCAAGGGTGGCAAATCTTAGGTCGATGCAGGACTTCGAACAGAACTCCTTGAACTGAGCATTGTCAAATTGTTTTCCATGGTCGACAACTAGTATGTGTGAACCCCGAAGCGATAGATTATATTCTGCTTCACAAATACGGTAGTCTTTTTCTCAGTTATGCTGGAGAGTGGCTCTGCTTCTACCCACTTTGTAAAATAGTTAATAGACACAATTGCATATTTGGTGTTTGCTCAGGCAATCGGGAGTGACCTTATCAGATCCAGCCCCCATTGAGAGAAAGGCTAAGAACTCGAGAGACAAGTGAGTTCTTCCGGGGGCTGTCTCAGAATATCGACATGAATTTGACACTAGTGGCAAGATTTGACTATTCTAAAAGCATCCTGAGAAATCGTGGGCCAATAATATCCTTGTCGGATAATTTTGTATGTTAACAAGCGAGCCCCTCCATGACTTTCGCAGGTTCCATTGTAGATTTTCTCAAGTACTTTATCTGCCTTATCTGGTTTCAAACATTTCAAGTATGATAGAGTAAATCTATGTTTATATAATATATTGTCAAGGATAGCGTACCTGACTGCTCGGTTCTTTATTTTTCTGGCCTCGTTTTGGTCACTCGGGAGCTCTCTATGCTGGATATACACTTTTAACTCCCTCATCCAGGTCGGGTCGGGGGTCTCTTGTAGAGCCGCAACAAAATCTTCTTTCAGGTTTACACTCCTCTGTGTTAGGAGCGAAATGTTTGAAACCAGATTTCTTCTCAAACCTGGAATTACCCATTCAATTGGCTGGCGATTAATTGAGAATCACTATATACGATCAGATTTCAGGCCCCCAAAGCCCTAGCCAGTTTCATCTCATTAATCAATGCTTCGTACTCGACGTCGTTATTAGTCACTTTGAACTCAAACTGCAGGGAGTACATGATTTCTTCTCCACTCGGTCTTCTCAAAATTATTCCTACTCTTCCCCCTTATATATTTGATGCCCCATCCACATACATTCGCCATGTCCCCTTCGTGGTTCGGGTGTCGGGGCTACTACCCTCGTCTTGACTGTTGCTGATATTTGAGACCTGTAATACGACCAGTTGATCCAAGATTGTAAGTTCTGCCATAAAATCCGTCAATGCTTGCCCCTTGATGGCCCTCCGAGGCTTGTAATCAATGTCATATTCACTAAGCTCAACAAACCATTTCACTAGCCTCCCTGACAGATCGGGCTTGTGAAGGATTTGCCTCAGGGGTTGATCCGTCATCACAACCACACAATGAGCCTGAAAGTACGGGTGCAACTTTCTGACAGCTAAGACAAGTGAATGGGCGAACCTCTCATGTGGAGTGTATCTTGTCTCGGCATCTAATAATGATGTGCTGGTGTAGTACACGGGCCTTTGCACTCTCTTCTCATCTTCCTTTATCAAGACGGAGCTGACAGAGTATTCGTTAAACGCCAGGTATAGCTGCAACACATCTCCCTTCTCTGAGCTTACAAGGTGAGGAACGTGTGCCAGGTACTCTTTTAGCTCTCAGAAACTCTAGTTGCAGCTCTCATCCCACTCCAATCTCTTCCCCTTTCTCATCATCTGAAAGAAAGGGAAACATTTATCCGTAGCTTTCGACACAAATCTGCTCAGGGCTACTAATCTCCCGGTCAAACTTTGCAGCTCCTTTATTATGGTCGAAGGCCTGAGATCGAGGATAGACTGGACTTTCAGAGGGTTGACTTCGATGCCTCTTTCACTGACTGATCTCAATTAGATTATGTACCCAAGTATAGGTAGTCTTGTTGTAGAATAGTTCGGTGAGTCCAAGTGTCGTAT
>JAVXUL010065908.1:0-10046 GCA_035590515.1 Trichilia minutiflora
CAAGAACAAAACCGTGAGGCCCCAAGGGTTGGGCCAAAGCGGACAATATTGTTGACAGACTTGGACCAAGCGTTACAATTGGTATCAGAGCCAACTCTCCTCCAGTACGATGGTGGTGGTTCGGGGACAAGCCAGGTGGAGCGGGTGGGCCTGTAACATCCCGGTCCGATGAGGGCGAGAAGTGGCGTCAGGGCCAAGGGTGCCTGAGCAAGGAGCGGCTTCTGCCAGGCTTCTAGGACGGCAGGGATGAGCCGAATCCCACATTAGAATGGAAGAGAAAGTTACTGGACTATATATGTAGAGTTGGAACCAAATTATCAACAAGGTCTTTTGGAATGAGTGGTGGTTTAACTCCAAGAATTACGCAGTTAAGCGTGTTTGAGGGAAAGCAGTACCAAGATGGGTGACCTCTTGGGAAGTCCTCGATAACCCATTCTAAGAACAAAATCGTGAGGCCCCAAGGGTTGGGCCAAAGTGGATAATATTATTGACAGACTTGGACTAGGCGTTACACAGCCCATGCTTGCTAACAGCAAATGCTTATGCACTTTAGCTTTTGTAATTTTGTTGAAAATTGCATTCTCAACTACACTGCAATAAAGGTGTATGAAAAGAAGTTAGAGGGTAGACGGGTAGGTACATATGCATATATGTATATACGGAGATTATTGAATTGGTTGAATCTTTTTGGTTTTCGGATGACTAAAATTAATTTCATTTTTACCTTTTTAGAGAAAAGCTGTTGAGCATCTTGTTCATGGTAATAAAGATGACGGAAAAAAGCGAAATTGGAAGAAGTGTAAAGAGATGGAATTTATATTATTATTTCACATTAATTTATTCAAAATTTTTATATTAATAATATTATTTAATAAAATATGATTTTTATGAGTATCAATACGAGATGGAGACTAAAATATAAATAGATTAAAAGATTGCTATGAAATTTATTAGTTGATTTGCTCTTATATTATGTTGATGAAAACAATTTAACCCAAAAGATTAATCTATTAAATAAGGATACAACACTTATATTATATATATGTAAAGTTAAGATTAATAGTATTAAAATTATAAATAGACATAATATCCATGAGAATATAATTTGATATATGCAATTAAGCATATTATTACTAATATTAATACAAACTTGAATGAATTATTTATTACAATTAATATATGCTTAAGATTAATTTAAACTATTAAGATAATACTAAATCAACCATTCAGATTGTGTAAAAAATAAAAATTCTTTCATTTTACCATTTATAAGAAAGTTATAAAAATTATATATATATTCCAATAATATTAATTTTTTTTCGTTAATTTTTTTAATTAAAATTAAATATTTTTAATTTTTATTAATCATTGTTAACCTATAACAATTCTAAAATTATAACAACTCCATTTCCAGCATGTTCATATAAAACCATATCGATGTTGTTTGATCCATGCATGAATTAAAATCAAAATTAGAAATCGAAGCATGCGTGAGTGAGTTATCTTTGTAGGACCACCACTTCGTCTTCATCTAGTATCTTAATCTTCAATCTTTAAAGATTACAATGTTTTGACAGAGAACCAATTATGGAGTAATTGCCTTGCTGAACCCAAAACAAGCAAAATGGTTGATAAAATATATATATGAGTTTCTCTTACCTGACGAGATCGAAGAACCAGTAGACGGAAGAACCAAAGATCGAAGAACCAGCAGACAAAAGAACTAGCAGAGCACTCGTTGACGAAGGGGGAATGGCAGTTGAAGAGGGAAGAACCAGCAGAGCACTCGTTGATGAAGGAGGAATGGCAGTGAGAGAGGGAGATTCTCCGGAAAGGTCGCAGCCTAACTTGTGAAATTTAAAGCAAAAAGAGGATTTAGGATAATATGTTTGCAAAAATCGGGTACCGAATTATATTCGGTACCCAGTGGTTTAGGACCGGATCTGATCTGGTTGAAAAACGGATCTGATCTGGTTGAAAACCGGATCTAAATATTAAAACCAGATCCGGTCCTAATTAATTCGGGACCCGATTTTTCAGGTATCGAATTTTCGAATCCGGATCGGTACCCAAAATATCCGAATCATTTTAACATCCCTACACAAATATAATCATATTTGTAATTACATTTTAATCTTAATAATATATTAATACTGTAACACTCCGGTCCAATGAGGATGGGAAGTGACATCGAGATCAAGAGAGTCTGAACAAGGAGTGATTTCTAGTAGGTTTCTAGGATCACAAGGATGAACTAAATCCCATATCGAAATAGGAAAGAAAGTTATTAGGCTATATATGTAGAGTTGAAACCAAGTTGTTAACAAGGTCTTTTGGGATAGGTGGTTGTTTAACTCCAAGAACTACATAGTTAAGCATGCTTGGATGAGAGCAGTACCACGATGAGTGACTTTTCAGAAAGTTTTCAGGATAACCTATTCCAACAACAAAATCGTGAGACCCCAAGGGTTGAGACAAAGCAGATAATATTATTGACAGACTTGGACCAGGTGTTACAAATACACACATGAACAAAGTTAAAAACGATTTTATTAACATAAATAATAAATTTTAATATATTATAACTTAGTAAATATAAAATTTTTAACTAGTATTCTTAGAATACTAGTTAAAAATTTTATATTTACTAAGTTATAATATATTAAAATTTATTATTTATTATTATATTCTTTATATCTATTATTCTAAGTTATAATATATTAAAATTTATTATTTATTATTAAAATTTTATTATTCTTTATATCTATTATAAGATAAAAATTAGGCTTTATCTTTACACATATTAAAAATCCATACTTTAATTAGGTGCGTTAAGTTCACATTAGTTTAATTTTATTAGATTATTTAAATTTTGGGCTTAACTTATGATAACCTTTAATACATAATGTTAAATATGTGGGCTCATATTTATTAAATTAAATCCAACAGTTTCTTACTTTGACTAAATGTGTTACCTTATAATTATGTATTAAAGTAATTTTATAAGCTCAAATTCGATATCATTATCTAATACATCTCCAAATAAGTCGGTCCATCAATCATATTAATATGGGATCAAAGGAACTTTCATTACATTTAATTATAACTAAACCCATAAATAGTCATGCGATAGTGTATGATGGTGCTGTAAACCAACGCCCAAACCTTAATCCCTCGTGCCACCTATGACGTGTATGAGTGGCATGCATTGCCCATGTTCTAACCAATGCATGCCTTGGCTGCCTGCTATATAGAGATGACCTGCAATGGTGCTACACATGCTGCGCACCGATGCCCAGACCTTGCTCCCTCGTGCCACCCATAACTTGCATGTGTGACATGCATCACCTATGCTCCAACCAAGATCCATTAGCATAACCTTTGTACATTTAAATTCGTAAGAGCGACGAGCATTGTGCGCAAAGGTGGGATATAGCCAATGCATGCAAAACCTAAGATACAGCTTAAAGCTGCAATATGATATAACCAAATAACATGGATCAAATATAGATGTGTAGTATAAAAATTACATACAATATGATTTAAATATGTTTATTTTCAACTGATCTATTTTATGAGATCAAAATAAATAAGACTGTAAACTAAAATTCTCTATAACTGTAACCTTAAACTTTAATGTCTATAATCGAAAAGCATCCAAAATACAAATTCTTACTAAAATCTTATATCTTCAAAAGATATAACACTCATATAAGCAATATGCTCACAAAAGATCTTTAGATAATAATTCTTAATGAGCAGATATAAAATTATAGAGTTTGTCCTAATATGCTTAATAGACACCTGATCACTTTAAATCTTCTCTCTAACATCTAGAAACTTGAACTCTGCATGCTTTGACTTCATTAAATTCTTCTTGTTATTAGAATATAGCATTGTTATTATATTGTCACATAATATCTGTAATGATCTTTTAAATGGATCTATTGTTCGTAGCCTAGTAATAATATTTCGTAACTTAATTTCATCATTAGACGTCCGATAATAGTTATGAACTTTACTTTCATAGTAAAAGAAACTATGACTATTTGTTAGTACTCTTTCAAAGAATTACTCTTTCAGTTAGTAAATAGATGTAGCCTGATATGATTTTTCTATTGCATTGGCATCCTTCAAAATTGAAACTTTATTGATCTCTACCTTATACGTTTCTTATATGAGCATATACTCTTTTATTTTCTATAAATATCGTACAACTTATTTGGCTGTTACATAATAATCCAATCCAAAATCTTTTAAGTAGTTACTTAGGCTACTTTCTTGATGATCCAATCCAAGATCCCTTAATTGTCTACTTAAGTTACTTTTTGTCTAATCTAATCTAGGATCTTTAAGTATTCATCTAGCATCCTAACAACGTACGGAATACCTGATGTATATGTACATAGGAATGTAGTAGATTTTTTATTGTCGATATATAAAGAATCTTTTGCATCTCTTTTACCTTAAACTAATTTTAGAGTTTTTAATTGATAATAAACTTGTCTTCTTTAGTAACAGGGATATCTCTTAGTTTATAATATTTAATTTTTATAATATAGCCCTTGTTAGTATAGTATTGTCTAAACCATTCATGTTGTCAGTTTTGAGTGTTTTGTATTGAATTATTGTTTTCAATATACATTGTATATATTCATTAATAAATAAAATATTTATTATTCATATGTGTATACTATATTTTTTTCTTAATCGTACTAATAATAGAGTATACATATGAATTGACTAGATAATTTAATTATCTAAATAGTTTTCTATAGAAGTGATATCGACCTGGCATTGATAATACATAGTAGACTCATTGAATGCCTTTATTGAATATCATATGATGATATTTGTATGGATGACATGATAGTTATGTCATTAAGATATTAGTATGGATTAATAGTTAAAAAACTATTTATCAAACGTAACCAAAACTATAATGAATCATATAAAAGTATATTATCAATAATTTATCATAAATTTATATTAGTATGCGAAGTACTTTTTTAACTTGAGATATCATAGTCGTTATTCAATATAAATACTTATAGTTTATACGGTGTATAAATATGAGACTAATTATATCTCATATGTAAAAGTTGATTTGATCATATATTATTCATATCGGGCAATAAATGACTATTAATACGAGATCTGTTGACTTGATATACATGATTTTACGGTTCTATTGATTCGGTTTGAATTTAAGTTCTTAGTCGAACATTGGTAGATGCCTGCAATCAAAGTATTTAGTCCAAGAAATTTATAGTTACATAAAAGAGTTAGTGATAATGAATTCAGAGTGTAATGACCATTAATTCAAATGAAGACTAAGGTTAGGTTTTCTAACATTTGTGGGTTCTAACTTAGTTGAGATTAGACTAATAAAAGGAATTTATCTATACGGCATGTACAATTATATGTAAAAGGTTTGATGAAGATTTTCTTTATTATAATTTAGGGGCTATAGCATATTGATAGATATTAATCATAGTTATTGAGTGTTCGAATAGTTCGAAACGAGCTCAATAAAATTGATTCTAACTCATGGCTAATACTACAATGAACCCGAGAGGTCACAACCAATTACTTATGATCATTTTTGCTTTAAGAGAGAATTAATATTATCCACAATAAAACTAACAATTTTAAAAATAATATTAAGTTGAAAAGTGTAAACGGTTTACGTATTAAATAGTTCAATAAATTCGAAAGCTTTATAAATTAATCTAAATATAACTTAGAGTAAGTTATAATATTTTATTAATATTTAGAGATAAAAATATATTTAAAATAAACTTGATCAAAGTAGGTTTGACTACATTTAGGATAATTTCGATATTAATGTTATTAATGTGGGCAAAATTATCATTTTGTATTTTAGTATTACAAACTTTATGACTTATTTGTCTTTAATTTAAATATTTTAAACATTTAAGCAAATAATACAATATTATAAATATGGATCATTTTTCATTTTTAGATAAATTTTTGCCATTTTATCTAAAAAAAGAAAAACAAAGTTCTCCTTTCTCTCTTAAAATTCGACTAATGCAAGATTGATCTTCATCTATTTATCCTAAATGTTTGTGGATATTACATTGATTTCATTAATTTTGGCCCATGTTTCTATATTATTTGATTAATGTATTATTAACCTTAATCACTTGTTAATCACCAAATCAACCTTTCAGACCTTTTGTGATAACCCAATTATACCATAAGAACAATTTTAGTGTATTTGTATACCTAATACAAAAAAAAAAACTTATATCTTTAAATAATATATCATCGATATATAAAATTAAGAAAATATGTTTACTCCTACTAAATTTATGGTATATATAATCATCAATCATATTTACTTCAAAATTGAATAAGAAAATAATCTGATAGAATATATAATACCATTGATAAAAAACTTACTTAAGCCCATAGATGGATATCTGAAATTTACAAATTATATTCTTTGTATCTCTCAATAAATTACAAGTATCATTATAATCTTGAAAAAGCTCTTCGATAAAATTGAAAAGAAGGTCTCTCAATACCTTTTTTTTTAGTAAAGCCCTTTATAGTAAGAAGAGTCTTATATCTCTTCACATTACCGTTCAAATCTCTCTTGCTTTTAAATATTTATTTGTAACCAATGGACTTTGTACCTTCAAGCAATAGGATGAGTTGTCAAATGTCATTGTGTTTCATAGACTTAATCTTTTCATTCATAGCATTAATCCATTTTTTAGAATTAGAACTCTATATAAGTTGATGAAAGTTGACTAGATCATCTTCCATTAGTTTTATATCTTCCTTATGTTTTTGAAGAAAGATAATATAATTATTTGAAATCGTATTTCTCCTTTCTTTAATGAATTTTCTTAATGGTATTTACTCTTGTAGTGGTTGAGTTTGCTGTTTAAGAGCAACTTCTTAATTTTAGACAGAGAATTTGTTAAGATTATTTTGATTGTTCAGATTTGCTTCTTGAACAATGTCAATGATAGAGATTTGATCATTGTTAATAGTAATTAGAGGAAGAGAAATGAATTCCTTTTCAAAAACAATGTCCTTTATCTTATTTACCCTTTAAACTTAACATCCTTGAAGACTCTGACATTTTTCTTTGCAAAAATGGTTTGATTATGGAATCATAAAATTTATGCCCTGAAACTATTCAGAACACCCAAAAAAATAGCTCTTGACCATTCTTGAGTCCAGTTTCTTTTTATTTAGCCCAGAAGGCCTTGCTTCAACTAGATAATTTCAAATGTATAAATGCTTTATATCGGTCTTTTTGCCCATCAATAATTTATAAGAAGTTTTAGTCATGACTTTAGTTGACATGGTGTATTGTGGGATGATATTGTACTCCTCTAAGAATTTGGCAAATAAAATTGGATGTTGTT
Source organism: Trichilia minutiflora (assembly GCA_035590515.1). Classification (NCBI taxonomy): domain Eukaryota; kingdom Viridiplantae; phylum Streptophyta; class Magnoliopsida; order Sapindales; family Meliaceae; genus Trichilia; species Trichilia minutiflora. The sequence continues at coordinate 7,410 of JAVXUL010065908.1, forward strand.
CGCCTGATCTATCATATCTATCATAGTACTCATCATCTTGATCAGATTTGATAGCTTTCATGCTTTTGTCAAGTTGATTCTCAACCTTAGCTTTGAATGCCTTGACATATCTAGTGATTGAAACTTCTTATAAATGTGATAAAGATAGTTATAACGTGAGACATTGTGTAAAACCCATCCCTTAGGATTATGGGTATTATTATAAAATCCTCATGAATTTCTGTATATGTAATAGTATTTAGATCATGTGCGAGAGGGTGTGAAACTTGAATTCTTTTTGGAAGAAGATGTGTAGTACAGAATATGAGTCTATAACAGAAAACTTGATTTTTGACTCCAAAATCATCTCTAATTGATTTTTATAGAGCTTGAAGAGAGCTTTCTATTGATATATTATGGGTTCTATAGCGATAGCTAAGCTAAAAGTTATGACCATTTGAAATAACAGTCCTCAGAAGAAGGAGAAGAGGCAAAGGTATTGATACCTTTGTATAAAGGTATCGATATATTGGGGGTGAGGCCAAATGTGTTGATACCTTTAGAGAATGATATCGAAACCTTTCAGAGTTGAGGGCCAAACGTATCAATACGTTGACAGTATGATGAACAGTATCAGACCAAACATATCGATACATTGCAAGCATTATGAATTATAACAGTGCCAAACGTATCAATACCTTGACAAAAGTTTTGACACATTTGTGACGAAGATGAAGTCTATTTGCAATAAAACGTATTGATACGTTGAGAAAGGTATCGACCCCTTACAAGCTTAGTGAACAGTAAATAGCCAAACGTATTGATACGTTGAGGGAAAAGTATCGATACGTTGCAGGCATGAAGCCAAAGGTATCGATATGTTTTGAAAAGTATCAACACCTTTGAATGACTTCATAGCCTATTTCCATCGAGGAAGGGATCGTCTTCCCCATTTTAGTTTTTCATTTTCTCTCTCTCTATTTTTGACAAAAACCTTTCTCTCTCAATTATGAAAATTGATCTCCACCATTTCTCAACCAAACTTCGTCATTTCGGTTCCTATAAACTGAGAATCAACGCCTGAACTCAGAAATCTCATTTGATTAAAGTTTTAACTGTCGGATCGTGAGGATTTATGAGGAGAGAAGGTATGATAAACAGTAACTGAAGAGAGATTCAAGCCAAGAAGAGGCTCTAAGCTCACCTACCAATTTGAGTAAGCTTGTTCTTCAGTTTCTCTCTCTCATTTGAGCTATCATTTCATGTAAATTTAGGAATAGAGAGCTCGAGTACTGTTCACAAAATCTTAAAAATTGAAGGTTTTCTAGTTTATCATTTGTATCGATAAATTAGATAACTTTAACTTCTATTGGTATTGAAATAATTGAGAATGGCGTAAAAGAGAAGTGAGAACGTCTGTGGATAATGTATGGTTGTATGTTAGAGAGAGAGAGGGTAAATAGAGAGAGAGAGAGCGTTAGTAGTATAATCATACATTGTATCATGCACATGTATTATTACATATTATTGAATCTATATTTGTATGTGTATCCAGATGTGATAGCCAAAATAGGAGGATCTCCGTCATAAAGAGGATACCGAGAGAGTGGGTTCCCACCCCAGAATGGTGAGTAGACACATTCCTTTTCCTTCATCTCGTTTTATATTATTTTTGAATAATTATAATGCTAGAGATGAAACATCTCGATCTGATGAGGACGAAAAATGGCGTCGGGGTTGAGGGAGCCTGAGCAAGGAGCGACTTCTAACAGGCTTCTAGGACGACAAGGATGAACCGAATCCTACATCGAAATGAAAGAAAAAGTTATTGGGCTATATATGTAGAGTTAGAACCAAGTTGTCAACAATGCCTTTTGGGATGGGCGGTGGTTTAACTCCAAGAACTTTGCAATTAAATGTGCTTGGATGAGAGCAGTACCAAGATGGGTGACCTCTTGGAAAGTTCTCAGGATAACCTGTGAAACCCGTTCCTTAATATTATGGGCATAATAATAAATTTCTCAAAAGTTTTCATGCATGTTATCGTATTTAGATTATGCACAAGAGGGTATAAAACTTGAAGAATGTATCTTGAGTAAGATTATGGTGTAGAGTATGAGCTTATAAGAAAGAACTGTATTTTTGAACCCAAAATCATCTTTAATTGGGAAAAAATTCCTATCATTTTTGTAGAGCTCGGAGAGAGTTTTCCATTGATATATTATGAATTCCGAGCGAATATCTGAGCCAGAAGTTATGATCAATTGAAGTTGTAGTCCTCGAAAGGAAGACCAGAAGCAAAGGTATCGATATATTTGGTTTCTTTGCTTCTCTTTCTACCAGAATAGCAGAAACTATTCTCTCTCACTATTAAAACTGATCTCAGCCATTCCTCCACCAAACTTCACCATTTTGGTTCCTATGAACTCAGAATCAACACCAGAGCTCAGAAACCTCCTCTGATCGGAGTTTCACGTGACAGTTCATGAGGAATCACGAAAAAAAGGTGAGTATAAACAGTAAGCAAGTAAGAGAATCGAGCAAAAAAGGACTCAAAACAATTCTACCATCTTGGGTAAAGCATATATCCAGGCTAAAGCATGCTAGCCTTATTCTGTTATATTAGACATGGACACACATCTTCAACCAGGGTTCCAG
>JAVXUL010065919.1:0-10046 GCA_035590515.1 Trichilia minutiflora
GAGGTTTCAAATGATGAATCTACTATTAATCTCGATAGATGATCTGCAATAAAATTTTCAGGTCCTTTTTTATCCTTGATCCTGATATTGAATTCTTGAAGCAATAAGATCCATCGTATGAGTCTTGATTTTGCATCCTATTTAGTTATTAGATATCTCATAGTAGCATAATCAGTGAAAACAATGGTAGAAGACCTAATTAAATAAGACTGAAATTTATCTAATGCAAATATTACAATAAGTAACTATTTCTTAGTTGTAGTGTAATTCATTTGAGCATCATTTAAAGTTCTACTTGCATAATAAATTAAATAAGGCTTACCTTCCTTCTTTTGTCCTAGAACAGCTCCAACATCATAATTACTTGCATTTACACATTATCTGAAAAGGCAAAGACCAATCAGTGCATTGTATAATAGGAGCAGATGTCAAAAGTTCAATTAATTTATCAAAGGCATTTTGGCATTCTTGTGTCCTTTCAAACAAGCTATCTTTTATTAAGAGGTTACAAAGTAATTTAGATATAGCACTAAAAATTTTTATAAACCTCTTATAAATTCTGTATGTCCTAAAAATGAACAAACTTCCTTAACTGTTTTTGGTGATGGCAAATGAACAATTATTTCCTCTTTGTCTTTATCAATTTCAATTCGCTTAGAAGATACCCAAGACAATTTCTGAAGTGATCATGTAATGATATTTTTCTCAATTTAACACAAATTGTTTTTCTTCACATCCTTTTAAGACTTTATCTAAGTTTTTAAGATAATTTTCAAAAGAATTTTTAAATACAGTTAAATTAACCATGAAAACTTCTAAATAATGCTCAACCATATTACTAAAAATATTTAACATGCATCTTTGAAAAATTGCTAGAACATTGCAAAGTCTAAAAGGCATTCTCCTAAATGTGAAGGTACCAAAATGGCATCTGATGTGATCTTTTCTTGGTTCTCAAGTGCAATAGGAATTTGATAGTAGCCTAGTAACTGTATTTAATTTTTGATAATCAATGTACATTCTCCAATTAGATGATATATGTGTTAGTAATGACTCACCTTTTTCATTTTTAACCACTGTAATTCCTGTTTTTTTGGTACTACCTGAGTAGGACTCACTTGAAAATTGTTAAGAATAATTCTAGCATCATAGGATCTCTAATGGTTGCCTAGGCATTGTATTTAAATTTTTTATTTGTTTAAACACTTTAAACATAAAAAGCATCATATATACCTTTAGGGCTTTGCTTGAAATAAGCAATAAGAACTCCCACTTGCCTCCAAAGCATGCACACACCAACATGTCTTCAATGCTTTCAACGGAACCTTTGAAAACTTAGGAAGCATCCATGGCTTCCATAAGCCATCTAATGGTTTCCTACCCTTAGAAAACCAACACACACACATGCTAAGAAGATTAGAAACATAAGAAAACTATTTTCATTTTCTAATTTTCCATTTACTCTCTCTTTTCTATGGTTTATATTTGAAAAGCCATGAAAACCAAGCTTGTAAGCTTTATTTTTCTTTTCTCTCGTAACCTAACCAAGGAAGAAGAAGAAAGACCAAATGAATCAAATCCAATCTATCTCAAATTGGTTCCAACGTGTAAGCCACTAAAAAAGTTTCCAATTGGTTGATTTTTATTTTTTTTAAAACAAAAGTAAAGTGAAGAGATAATGGATTACACATGTATTAATCTCATTGGCTAGGTTTTGAAAATTTCTTTTCTTTTCCATTAATCTTTATTAATGGATAATATCAAATAATATTAATAATATATATATTAATCAAATTAATATATATATAAATTAATAAATAAAAAGAAAAGAAGAGAGAGTTTAATGTGTATATACTAATAAATATCATATATCAAATATATACATATATGTATTTATATATTTACATATCCTTTTTAATTTTTCTTTTATTGATTTCTTTAATCTAATTAAAAAATTAATCCAAATCAAATATTTGGTTCATAAATAGTTAAGAAAAATTTGACATTTGGCAAAATCATATAATACCATTTGTCATTCAAGGATTTATTTTAATTAAATAACCATTATTTAATTTATAATAAATAAACACTTTATTTATTAAAATCCTTGATATGTAAATATATTTTCTAAATTTTCATATATCTATAAATCATATTTATGATATATTAAAATCATTGAAACATTTCTCGAACATACGAGTGCTAGCGCATTATTGTTGAGAAATATATTCTTTACTTTAAAGAATTTATATTATCTAAATAATTATCAGATAATATTTTAGTTTCGTCATACGAAATATTTATAACCATTATAGACATCGGTGGCTTATGTGTGATCCTCTTGGGTTCACCGTGAGTTGGACATGAATATGTATACGAATATTTTGTAACACTTTGATACAACTCTTTGTAATCGAAGTTATTAATGATCATGAGTGACCTCTAACAAGATATCATGACCCCCAGACAAGCTGAATAAAGATTTCAAATTATTCCTGAAAGTCGTATGTGCATGTAGTAAAGTTCTTCTGTTGTCGACTCCCGATTGAGTGCGGGTCATGATATGGTCAAACCCCTAACTCAATCATAGGATTAAAAACTCAAATCATATACGGGATCCACTTATTCGAAAAGACATTTTCAAATATGTGTACTTTGGCCAAAGATTTAATCCCCGTGTATGACATCCCTGCCTAGGATCTCAAGCTCAAATGTTTAAGCCAGTAGATTCCATCTTGAACATCAACTGTCCTCATACAAAAAGAACACATTGCTATCAAGCTTCTTTCATCATGTGTGGCTAGCCCGATGCGATATACACAAGTGAGTGCTTCAGTGTAGAGAGCAGTCGTGATATCTTAGGTCAAAGGACTAGTAGTACACTAGTGTGACTGTGCGACTTATCAGTGACTGTGGACATTCACCCATGTGATTCATCGCGATTGATCACGTTCAGTAATACGTTCACAAATGCATTATTCATGTTTATGCTCTTGTGACATGAGACTCGTCACCCAACTATTAGTATCAAATACTAATCATTGGTAGTAACAAAATATGCCAGTCATATAATGTCATCATCCCCAATGACATTACCTCAACTGGAAACTTATTTAGATGTATTTAAATCATAGACTCTGTTCTCATATCCACAACATATTGTAGATAGAGTCTTGACATATAATACATCACGGGATCTCATTTTGCATTCATAATCCAATTATCACTTAATATTGCAACTGATGGAATGCAAAATGATACAATAAATATCATTTATTAATTATAAATAAATTGACAATTAATATTCATAGTATATATACAATATGGTGATAGCCTCGAACAATAAGACACGATTGATTCTAGGATATATCTCCAACAAAGTTGAGAGTGGCTACCAGACTATTGCCACTTGGTGGCAGAATATATCAGTAAGGCTTAGTACTAAACCTACTTGGATAAACTTCTAAAGAGCCTTTCAGGAAAAGTATTTTACCCACTTCTACAGTAATAAAAAAATGCAAGAGTTTATGAATTTAAGACAGATGGGTAGCACGGTAGCAGATTATGAGACTCAGCTAAGCCAATTGATAGAGTTTGTTCCAGAATTTGCCACTGAAGAAACTTTGTGTGCTAAGTTTGAGGCTGGGCTGAATTTAGAGATCAGAGATAGAATGCCAGTGACAGACAGGCAGAGTCATGAAGAGGTGGTGCAGTTAACCCTACGAGTAGAATTATTGATTGGAGAAAGGAGATTCAGGACTGGATTCCAGAAGAGAAAGAATCTTAGTATTTCAGTAGGTCAATCTTTAAAGAAGAACCGTAGTAGTGGATCTTCGAACGATCAGTCAATAAGTCCTGGGGTTTCTTCACCTTTTTTCTTTAAGGTGCAACGATCATCTCGATTGGATACTTCTATTTTGGGATCAAGTCGATGAGGTAAGAGGCCAACTGATCAGAGATGATGTCTTAATTGTAAATGATATCATAGCGGGCCTTGTAGATTACCTCTCATGTGTTATTATTGTGGCCAAGTGGGTCACATAAAGAGAGATTGTCCTAGTTTGGGGACAACAGAGCTAGCTAGTTAACCAAGACAAGATTTGAGATTTTTTGGTGCACAGTAGCCTATACCTCAGCCTCATTTTTGAGTGCCTGCCAATTTAGATTAGAAAACACGTCCGCTCATCAAGGTAATCAAAGGAACCAGTCACGAGTTTAGACTCAGGTTTTCATGATGAATTAAGAGCAGACTCAGGTTAATCTAGATGTGATTGTAGGTATGGTGATGATTTTTGATTATCCATCATACATATTAGTTGATCTTGGTTCAAATAGGTCATTCATTAGCATAGAAGAGACCTGGTACCTTTAGAATCAGAGTTGGTTGCTCATACGCCCTTGGGACAGAGATTACTTCGGAACACCGTGTTTAGTCGATGTGAGGTCTGGATAACAGATGCTGCTCTTGAGGTTGAGTTGATTCCGTTGAGGATTTAGGATTTTGATGCCATTTTGGACATGAACTGATTGTCACAGTACTATACTGCGATTGATTGTTTTAAGAAGGTAGTGACCTTTAGACAGTCAGGAGAGCCAGAGATTATTTTCACAGGTAAGCGGAGGATATTTCCTTCCTATATCATATCGACGATAAAGACTAAGAGATTACTTTAGAAAGGGTGTCAAACATATTTGGCACATGTGATTGATAGATCAGTTCCAAGAGTTGGTTTAGAATAGGTGCTAGTGGTTAGAGAATTCCCTGATGTACTTTTGAAACAATTGTCTGTATTATCGCCTGATAGAGAATTTGAGTTTTGTATCAATCTGGTACAGGGGCGACAATGATTTCGATACCACCTTATCGTATAACACTAGCAGAAATGAAAGAATTAAAAATTCAATTGGAAGACTTGGTTGAAAAGGGTTTTATCCGAACAAGTGTGTCTCCATAGGGTGCATCAGTTTTATTTGTGAAAAAGAAGGATGGTATATCAAAGTTCTGTATCGATTATAGATAGCTCAATCGAGTGACCATCAAGAACAAGTATCCATTATCGAGGATAGATGATCTGTTTGATCAACTGTAGGGTGTGAGAATGTTTTTAAAGATTGATTTGAGATTGGGATATCATCAGCTCAGGATTAGAGAGGATGATGTCTATAAAACAGTATTTAGGACTCGATATGACCATTATGAGTTCTTGGTTATACCATTTGGATTAACAAATGCACCTACAGCTTTTATGGATTTGATGAATTGGATTTTTTGCCCTTATTTAGACAAGTTTGTCATTGTGTTTATAAATGACATACTTGTATATTTGAGAAATAAGAAAGAACATGCTCAGTATCTCAGGGTAGTACTTCAGACCCTAAGAGAAAGGCAGTTGTATGCTAAATTCTCTAAGTGCAAATTTTGGCTTAGAGAAGTGAACTTTCTGGGGCATGTTGTGTCTGGCAGTGGGATACTTGTGGACCTAAAGAAGATTGAGACCATAGTTCAGTGGGAACAGCCAAAGAATGTGACTGAGATTTTTTGGGACTAATGGGATATTATAGGAGATTCATTAAAAACTTCTCCTTGTTGGTTGCACCTTTAACAAGACTTACAAGAAAGGAGGTTAAGTTTGAGTGGAACGATTAGTGTGAACAGAGCTTCTAAGCTCTGAAAAATTATCTTACTTTGGCATCAGTTTTGACACTCCTTACGCCAGGAAGCGGATATGTTGTATATAGTGATGCCTCGAGATAGGGCCTCGGATGTGTACTAATGCAGAATAGAAGGGTTATAGCTTATGCTTCGCGATAGTTGAAGAAGTATGAAGAGAATTACCCTACCCATGATTTAGAGTTGGCTGCAATGATTTTTGTATTAAAGATATGAATGCATTACTTGTATGGGGAGCAGTGCTAGATATTCACTGATTACAATAGCCTCAAATATTTGCCTACGCAGAAAGAACTGAATTTGAGGTAGAGGAGGTGGTTAGAGTTGATTAAAGATTATGACCTGATCATTGATTACCAGTGCTTTGAGCAGGAAGACTTTAGCTAGTTGGGCTCATGTTCGCACCACCTACATGCCTTTATTGATGGATCTGAAAGTGATGGGAGTATCATTAGGGTATGATGAGGTTGGAGACTTGATGGCTAGCTTTGTGGTCAGACCTACCTTAGTTGCTCAGATCAGTCAAAGCCAGAAATTAGACAGTGAGTTGGTCAGAGTTTATCAGAAGATTAAAGATGGCAAAGAGAATAACTTCTACTTCACTCAGGATGGGACTTTGACTTTTAGAGGTCGGGTTTGTATACCCAGTGATAGAGGGTTGAGAGAGGCTATCTTAGAGGAGGCCCACAGTTCTACATTTGCTATGCACCCGAACAGTACCAAGATATACCGTGCCTTCAGAGAGAGTTATTGGTGATCAGGATGAAACAGGACATAACCCAGTTTATGGCTAGATATTTGATATATCAGCAGGTCAAGGCTGAGCACCAAAGACCTGCAAGGACTTTACAGCCTCTACCTATACCTGAGTGAAAGTGGGAGCACATTGCTATGGACTTCGTGATTGGATTGCCTCAGACTCAGGCAGGCCACGATGCAATTTGGATAATTATAGATCGACTCACTAAGTCAGCTTATTTTCTACCAATTCGAGTAAATTTCTCCTTGGAGAAATTGGCTAAGTTATATATATCAGAGATTATCAGGCTACATGGAGTGTCCATTACCATTGTGTCAAATTGAGATCTCCGATTTACATCTCGATTCTGACCTAGCCTTTAGAAAACTATAGGTACCCAGTTAACTTTCAGTTCTACATTTCATCGTCAAATTGATCGACAGTCAGAAAAAACCATCCAAACACTAGAAGACATACTTTGAGTATGTGTTATTGAATTTTCTAACAGTTAGGATACATACCTATCATTGATAGAGTTTGGATACAATAATAGTTATCAGACCAGCATTAGGACGGCGCCTTATAAGGCGTTATATGACAGAAAATGCAGAACCCTAGTATGTTGGGATGAAGTCGGTGAAAGAAAACTCGAGAATATCGAGTTGATTGAGATCACCACTGAGAAAGTTAAGATTATTAGAAAGAGATTGAAAGCAGTCCAAGATAGATAAAAATCTTATACTGATACTCGGAGGAGAGTATTGAAGTTTGATATAGGCGATCAGGTTTTCTTGAAAGTATCACATTGGAAGGAGATTATCAGATTCAGGAATCAAAGAAAGTTACATCCTTGATATATTGGACCCTTTGTCATTGTGAAAAGGATAGGCCTAATAGCCTATAGATTGGATTTGCCATCGCAGTTGAGTTGGATACATGATGTATTCCATGTATCCATGCTCAAGAAGTATGTGTTGGATCCATCGCATATACTTGAGGTGCCACCGATGGATTTAAGAGATGATCTTAATTGTGTAATAAAGTCGATGAGGATACTTGATTGGTAAGAGTGGGCCTTGAGAAATAAGACCATTCTGATGGTAAAACTCTTGTGGTAGAGTGCCACAGTTGAGGAGATGACTTGGGAATTGAGAGCTTGATGAGACAGTAATACTTATACCTTTTCTAATAATAAGGTATGTATTTATCCCAAAAAGAAGATTCTTGTGTTTTCTATGTAACGTCTGTTTTCTTTTCATTATTATCTTTATTCTTTAGAGGCTGCAGTTTCTTCTTTTAATAATAAATAACAAGTGAGGTATTCTAAAATACCTTTATTTGATTATTAGGGGAAAAGAGGAGTTGTATACCTTAGTATTATTTTGTATCTGCTTGTCATATAAGTCATGTAGAATTTTGAGAACAAAATTTAATTAAATGGAGGAGAATTATAAAACCTGTCCTTTAGTATTATGGGCCTAGTAGTAAAACCATCATGAGTTACTATATATGTAGAAGTGTGTAGATCATACGCAAGAGGGTGTGATAACTTGAATTCATTTTGGAAGAAGGTGTATGGTATAGAATATGAGTTTATGAGAAAGAACTGGATTTTTTATCCTAAAATCATCTCCAATTGAGAAGAAGTTTTTATTATTTTCATAGAGCTCGAAGAGAGCTTTCCAATGATATATTATGGGTTCCGTGAAGACATTCCAGTCAAAAGTTATGACCACTTGAAGTTTTTAATCTTAAGTTGAGAAATAGGGGAAGTATCGATACTTTCTGGGTTGAAGTATCGATACTTGGTCTGTGTAAGGCTGGGAGTATCGATACTCTAGCAAAAAGGCAGCAAGTATCGATACATGGGACTGAAGTATCGATAACTGGGCTATAATATATCGATACTTGGGGAACAATAATCGATACTTGGATATTTTTGAGCCTAAAGAACAACCCCAACTGGAAGTATCGATACATGGAGACCATGTATCGATACCTTGATGAATATGAACATTTTTGTGTGACGAAGTATCGATACAAGAGAAGCATATATCGATACTTTAACTATTCTGAGGACTTTTGCGTAGGCATGTATTGATACATAGGAGCATGTATTGATACATGGTGATGTGTCGCATGTCCAGGCACTTTTAGAAGGGCATTTTAATAATTTTAGGTCCCTTTTATATGCAAAAATAGGGGATCGTCTTCCTCAGAGTTTTATTTCACTCACACTCTCCTCATTTCGATAGAAACCTATTTCTCTCCCCTGTGAAAAACAATCTTTGCCATTTCTCTACCAAACTCTATTATTTTGGTTCCCATGAACTCAGAATCAACACCAGAACTTACCTCCTTTGATCGGAGTTCTAACCGTCAGATCGAGAGAAATTACGGAGGAGGGGTTACGATGAATAGTAGCTAAAAAGAGAGATTTAAGCTAAAAAAGAACTCTAAGCTCACCTACGGGTTTGGGTAAGCTTGTTTTTCAGTCCATCTCTCTATTTAAGCTATCATTTCACATAGATATAGAAATAAATAGCTTGGGTACTATTTACAAAACCCTAGATTTTGAGAGTTTTCTGATTTATCATTGATATCGATAAATTAGAGGACTTTGATAGTTATTGGTGTTGAAATTGATGAGAAAATTATTTATAGAGTGGAGTTTGGTATAGGACAGTATGTTAGAGAGAGAGAGGGTAGAGAGAGAGAGAGGAGTACGAGAGTACCATAAGCATGCATCACATCATGCATGCACATTATGATCAATCGTGATTCTGTGTTTGTATGTGTATCCAGACGCGACAATCGAGATGAGAGTATCTCCGTCGCAAGGAGGCCTTCCAAAGGGTGGTTTCCCACCCTAGTGCAATGAGTGGATACATTCCTTTTCTTTCACCTCGTTTTATGTTATTTTTGAATAATTATAATGCTAGAGAGGATAGCATATGAATGTGTATATGTATAACTAAAATAAGGAGGTATTGGATGTATGTTGTATGGTGACCGGGTTGGTCCCTTGCTTGTGATAGCATTGGAATTGTTGTGACTCCTTGATTTTCCATGAATGTGAGGCCAGAAGCCTATTGTGCTTATACCTGATGATAGTGATATTGTGATTTTGAGATCGGAGGCCAATTTTATATATGTTTGTGAATGTGGCATAGTTAAGTGTATATAATGGTTGAGGTGCCATACTTGTTGATTTGGCCTTGAGAGCCAATATGTCTTATTTTACTATTTTTAGCCTTGTAAGCCACAGTTATTCGATTTATCCTGATAGGCCATTATTATTGATTTATGATTTTGTGTGCCATGTTATTGATTATATATGGTGAGGATTGCTATACAGCTCATGTAGAGTGGGTAGAATCCAATAGACCCTGAAATGTGGATTGACCATATAATCTAAGGTGGGATGGGTGGAATCTACATGTCCAGGCTAAAGCATGCTAGCCTTATACTGATATGATAGTATCTCAACCGGGGTTACGAATCAGCCATATAGCTCAGAGAGAGTGGATGAGATCCTATAGACCGAGGGGCTACACATTTTTTGTAATAATAATTAATAATAATAATTTTTTTGTAAAATTAGAAAGGAGGGGAGGAGGGGTTTATATAGTTTTT
>JAVXUL010065941.1:0-10045 GCA_035590515.1 Trichilia minutiflora
GATATGACCAGTGGTCCATATTTTATTATTATGTTTTGGTTATGAGACTGAACTGGCCCAGATTTTGATGATATTGGCCATGAGAGCCTGATTGATGACTGTAGCTACAGTGACGTAACCTGGGGAAGAGTTCACTGTGATGTGAACCTCAGGTGAGTGTGGTATGAGGTAGCCTAGCATGGACCTAGATAGAGGTCATCTAGGTGAGTGATGTGAAGTAGCCTGGGAGAGGATCACGAGGTGGCCGCCTAGGTGAGTGAGTGCCAGATCGGGACATGTGATAGTCTATTTGGAGATTTGATGTATAGTAGCCTAAGGATGGACCTCGAGGAGGCCACCCAGGTGAGTGTGTACTAGATAGTGGATTATCTAGAGCTGTATATTTGTAGAGGACAGTCACGAGTGTCACCACGTGACTACTTGACAGTTAACATCAGTGATGGGCTTATTTTCTAACTGAACCATGCATCATTTTAGTTTCTGCGTATAAAATATAATTTTTAAAATAGCATATTTTATCTGCATATGAAATCCATTGATAGCTCGGGATTACGCCTGATCAGCGTAATTACTAGAAGATTGGCTATGACCGATGATTTGCTCAGTATTTAATTCATTTTGATTTGAAAATGGAAAGGATAGTTTAAATGTGCTTTCCTTGCAGTGTGTTTATTTGAATAAATATTGCTTGATAATGATTGGGTTTATATTTATTTTTATTATCTAGTTTTATCGTTTCTGTTTCCCTCACTGAGTATACGTTAGTATGCTCACCCCTTTTTTTCCACTCACAGGTATAGCACAGCGATAGCGTGGAGGGTGGTGATTGTATTGAAAGCAAATACTGTAGTTATTGATCCTATACTTGACTCACTCTCACTGCAATAAGTCTACTGGGAGCGTCATTTAATATGTATGGCTTACATATTTTTCATTGTTTTCAGGAATATGAAATTTTGATAAAATTGTGATATTAAAGTTTGTAATGAAATACTTTTTGTTATTTCATAAATTAAATTTGAAAAATGATGGGTGATTTTATTTTGATGGATTTGGTGGTAAATATTTTAGAAGTGTTTGAGTTGCTTTTTGATTGAGAAGTAGTTTAGGAGTTTGGAAGAGATTTTATTAAAAATGCTTTATATTTGTTTATGATTCCAGGTTTATAGGTTCTTGGTAAGCATTCTAGGCCTAAGGAATGTTTATTAGGAATCTGTGACGGTTGTCACAGGTGGGATTCAAGGGTCGGGGTGTGACAGATTAGTTTTCCAAAATTCACCATACTTTCTTTCATCATATTTGACTTAGGCATCGGAGTTTTTCGATCGAAAATCCCACCTAACGTAACTCTTAGTGTGTTATTATCTTATAAGGACTTAGAGGTGAGGTTCTGTAAGGGAGGATCCGATCAACTACCTTCTCCAGGTTGGATCCATCAACATAACAGCCATATTCAAATTCACATCTCAACAACAATAATACTTTATACTATATAAAAAAGTTTATATTCATAACAATTTTTTTAAAAATTTAACAAATATAAATATAATATAACATTTCGATCCTTCAAGACAGGGAGTGATGCCGGGACAAGAAGGACTGAGAAAGAAACGGCTCCTAATAGACTTCAAGGTAGCTATGGGATAGAAGCGAATCCTATATTGGAATGAAAGAGGAAGTTACTAAACTATATATATATAATTAAAGCCAACATATCAATGAAGTATTTTGAGATGGGTTTAAACCATTATCAAGAATAAAAACATGATTCCCAAAGAATTGAATCAAAATGGATAATATCATTGACATTATTAAGCCAGATCTTACATATAAAATTATAAATTAAATTTTTTAATTTTATAATACTTTACACTAAAATAATTTGTAATTTAATTTTTAAAAATTAAATTTAAAATATTTTTATTTTATCTTCATAAAAATTTATTAATTTGTTTATATTTTATGATTTAAATTTATAAAAATTTTATTTTATTTTTATTTTTAAAAATTAAATAAAATAATTTAAATATTTTTTTAAATTATTGAGCCACTATAATACTTTATATTATAAAAAATTGAATTTATATTTAAAGAAATTTATTAAATATAGATTATTTAAATATTTATAAATATTTAAATATAAATTATAAATAATTAAATAATTTAAATATTTAATATAAAATTATAAACTAAATTTTTATTTAATAAAATTTAAAAAAGTTCTTAAAATATAAATTATAAATTAAATTTTTATATTTATATTAAAAAAATTTATTTAAATATTAATTTATAAATTTTTTTAGTATAAAATAAAGTATTAAAATTATAAATTTAATTCAAAATATTTTTTATAAAAAATTTATTTATTTTAATTTAATAATTTATAAGATAAAAGTTAGGGATTTATACGATAAAAATTAAAAATTTATATAATAAAAATATATATTTTTATTTTAATAATTTTTTTTGATATTTTAAAAAATAATAAAATATTTTTATTATAAAAATACTGATAAAAAATATTTATCATTTAAAAAATAGTAAGGGAAGTTTGGCTTTCTCCCTTCTTCTTTTCTTTTTTTTTTTTTCGTCGTCGTCGTCCTTATTTCTTTATTTATAGATAATGTAAATGAAGAGGTTTGTCTTTTTCTACGCAATGCCCTTTCCCATTTTTCAAAGCCACCCCATTATACTTTGTACTTTGTGAACCCTTTTTTTTTATTTTTTTATTTTACCGCTTTCAAATTTATACCTTTATTTATTTTCGTATTAATAAAAACATTTTGTTTCTTCTGAATTATTTTTTTAGGCCCAAATTTTTTAAAAGAAAATCTCACTTCAATTTAATTTGAAAAGTTTTAAGCTACATTAAATAATACCCAATCTCACTACAATCTAACTTAAAAATGTTTATTAATTGAATTAAATAATAAACTTTTTTAAATAAAAATTAATTTCATTTATTTCAATTATATTTTAAAAATATATTGATTTAATTATTTTTATTTGAGTAAGGTTTGTGTATTAAATTTGGTAAATTTTGCTTATATTTTAAATTAAGACTTTAAGAATATATTTAATTATATCTTTTGTTAAAAGACAATATTTAAATATTTAAAAAAAAAAAAGTTAAAGAGTAAAAGACGTATACAAGTTTTTGTTATATTTTAATCCGTAAATCTCATATATAACAATCGTTATAAACTCTCTCTATATTTTAAACTCCTCAAATTTATATGAAAAATCTATAAGGCATCTCGGTTCATAGAAACAAATTAAAAACACTCTTAAATATTTTCCAAAACATCATAACATCGTCTTCAAACCAATTACAAATTCATTTCAAATTAATATCAAAACCAAATACCATAACAATTTCAAATTAAACATAAAAAAATACTTACAATATAAAAAACAAGGGTCCAACACTTATAATTCAACAATCTCAAACTTTCAAAATTTACAATATTTTTCTTGTTCAAAATAAAATCAGAAAGATAAATATCAATGTATCCTAGTGTACAAAATAGATAAAATTATGAGTTGAGTAAAAATATATACTTGAATGAATACTTGAACCTCTAAGCAATTACCATTATTCAGTAAATGCAGTTAAATTCAAAAATTCATAAGAATGAGAGGAGTGAGGGGTGAGTATATGAGAATATATTTTATGAGTGAACTAAATAAAACTAAATAAGAGTTTATTTTAAATTATCAAACTAATTAATAAATTTATAAAACATTTAAAAGAGAGTTTAGATGAAAATATTACGTCTTTATTTAAAAATATGGTTTATGATAAAAAATCCTTGGGTCGGTTACTCTTTCCGATGATTACTCTAATTTTGAGTAATTATGAGATCGTTAGTAGACTTTTATGTAATTAAAATAATATATTTTTATAATAATTTATTTTGTATGATAGAGTAAAAGAATGCATGAATTTATTTTTAAAACCTGGTTCATCACTTACATTGATTTTAAGCAGTCACTTGGTGACAACTATGGTTACTCTCAATAAAACTCATAAATAAGTATAAACCTATCACTTACAATCATCAAATATCCTTGACACATCAATCCCACACATATAACCTCCACTTTTTTAGATGCCTCTCCTAAATTTGTCTTAAATTATCATATTGTAGTTATCGTAAATAAATAAACTCAGTCTTTCCTATCACATTAGTAACACGTGTATAATCATATAATCCATAAGGGAGAAAGACCCCCTCCCCCCTTGTGGTTTGCTTTTGTTACACAGACCCCGCTGTCCAAAAGTTTGTCTCAAATCCCCCCTTTAATTTAAAAGTGGAATATATAACCCCCGTAAGCCATTTCTGTTACCAAACCGTGAAAATATGTTTGCAAAATCAGGACAAATATGTAAAAGCACTTCACCTCTTTCACCACCCATTTTGTCCCATCTCTACGAATCTGGGGAAACATATCCTTTAAATAATAATAATAATAATATCATCATCATACAAAAAACTAGATTTTTTTTACCAACAGTCATCAGTGCCATCATCATCGTCATCTTCTACCTTCTTCCTCCATTTCTCTCCATGAAAAAAATAAAAATTCAGTCTTTTTAGCAGAAACAACTGGTTCTCAGTGCAGGTTCCAGATTTTGATCACAAAAAATCAATGGGATTAAATATGTTCATAGCTTCATCTCAACAAAGTTTCCAAACCAATGCCCTTATACCAACCTACAGACCCAGCACAAAGATTATAACTTCTGTCAGTATTCTCACTTGCAGAAACCAACCGAATGGCTAGAAAGATCATTCCAGAAAAAAAAATGAAAATGAAAACCAATTGGCAAAGTTAGCAATAGCAACGTTAACGGTTGGGGTTTTGATGTTGGGTTCAGCTGGGGATGTAAACGCAGCCAAGACTGGCAGTAAAGATGTTGGCCAGGCTTTTCGGTCGGCTCCTTATTCGTCTTCAAAATCTTATGACAATTCAAGCAAATGCCAAATCTTCAGAAGTAGAGAGTGTTGATCATCAAACAGGAGCGACGCAGATTCAGTCAGCAAAGTATTTAGCGTTTTGAAATACCACCTGCCGCAGCACCATCTCCGACACCATTATTTCCACCACCACCACCACCATCCGATTTTCCGTCAGATTGAAGACCCCCCATTAGCCAACTCGATTGAAATCCGCCATCAATGAACCCAGCTCTTGATCTTTCAGTTCTGTTACCTCATTTTTCTCTTTGCTTTCTCTCTTCTTTCTACAGCTGCTGTTGTCTTCAATGTTGCTTCTCGTTATACCTCAAAGCCTATTTCTCTCTTCTCAACAATCTCTACAATTCCTAAGGTTTTGAAGCAGTTGTTGATTATTTTCTTATGGGTTTCCTTGTTGATAATTGTTTACAATGTGGTGTTTCTTACTTTCTTGGTATTTTTGATTATTACGATTGATGCTCACAATCCTCTTTTTGTTTTTTTTCCCTGTATGCTTGTGATTTTATTGCTTTTCTTGGTGGTTCATGCGTATATAACTTTTGTGGTCTCGTTGATTTTAATTTCTGTTTCTCTACAAATTGTTTAAACATTTGTTTTCATTTTAATAGAATACGTGAAAGGAGAAGTGAAATATTATTACATTTTTGCCCATGCTTTCAAAACGGGTTTTTCACGGTTAAGTAACGGAAATGGCTTACAGGGGGTATATATTCCACTTTTAAATTATAGGGGGGAAATTGAGATAAACTTTCTGACAGGGGGGTCTGTGTAACAAAAGCAAACCACAAGGGTTTTTTTGTCTTTCTCCCAATTTTTAATGCAAAACTTAAAACTAAATTATATTTTAAAATTTTTAATACAAGATTTAAAGCACTTAACAAACATTTAAATAAAATTAATGCATTATGGTCAAATTCCAAATACATATCAATTAATCCAATTTGACCGTCTCTTCAAAATTTTTGTATTTTCTCTTATCTTCACATCTTCAAAGCATTTCTAATTTAAATTTAAAATATCTATTATTAAAAGAAAAATAATAATAATAATAATAATAATATGACCATTGAATCATTAAATATTTCTAACCGTGCTTGATAAGGTCTCAACGGATTTCTGTTTATAAATAGCAGTATCCCAAACAAATTCATTTTTCGATAGATTTCCTTCTTCTCAACAAAGAAAAATGTTTCCTCTTTATAGAAGAACAATTTACATAAATAACTCCATGAATTTCTCTAATGATAGATGATAGCACGAAATGCGAACATCTTAGGGCTAGTCAATATCGGGAGTAGTATATTTCTAAATTTTATGTAAAATTGTTTATATAATTAATAATTAATTAGTTTATGTAATACTATTTATATATAATTAAAATATAATTTATAATTAAGATTGAGATTAACAGAATTAATAAATAAATAATAAGCACACTACTAAAATAATAAAATAATTTAAACATATAAAAATATAAAATATGAAATTGGCCCTAAACAGAAATCTTCCCTATATCACACATAAAAATTGTAGGTGTTCTCAGCAACTTTAATATTTTTCCTTTGATATATATGAAGTAATATCTATATCATACATCAATATATATAGTCCAAGACTCTCGATAAGTGAATACAATATAAATTATTCTTCATCATACAAAAACCTAAATTAAAATGTAAGAAAATTTAAGCAGGGAAGATGCAATCGTATATCGTTATCTTCATTTCTCTCTTCTTTAGTTTCCTTGTCAGGTTTATTCTTAATCTTCTCTTAGCACAATCAAAAAACACTGGAAATCTCCCGCCGGGACCTTCTAGTTTTCATTTCCTCATCAGCTGTTTACGGCGTCGAATATCTTTGTTCGAATTCGGACCCATCATTTCAAGCTTCCGCAAGAAATATGGTCCCATCTTCACCGTAAAAATGGGATCTCAAACGTCCATTTTCATCGCTAACAACAATCTAGCCCACGAAGCCCTAGTCAACCGCGGCGCAATCTTTGCAGATTGCCCGGAAACCACCGTAATCTATCTAATATTTCCGGTCAAACGTAAAGGCATTAGCCTATCTCGTTATGGGACAACTTGGCGTGTTCTTCGTCGAAATCTCACATGTTCCTCCGGGGTTCTCCACCCTTCTAGGATTAAATCGTATGCTCATTTTCGTAAACGAGTGTTAGCGAATCTAATTTGTGAGCTGAAACAAGAATCTGAATTTGGAGATGTTGGTGTTTGTGTTTATAAACATTTTAAGCATGCTATCTTTTCTTTGTTGGTTCTCGTTTGTATTGGCAATAATGTTGAAGAGAATGACATTAGAGAACTTGAAGATGCGCAAAATCGACTTTATTTATTCTTCCCTCGAGTTCAAATTTTTGCTATTATCCCAAATTTGGGGAAAATTTTGTTCAGAAAACGTTGGAAAGAGTTTCTTGATATTATCAGAAGTAAAGAAAATGTTTTAGTTGCTTTGATTCGAGAAAGAAAGAAGATTAAGCAAGAAAACGAAAAGAAAGACATTGATTGTGAGAGCTACGTAGATACATTATTTGATTTACGCCTTCCTGGTGAGCATAAAATCCTTGAAGAAAGGGAGATAATGAGTTTAAGCGATGAGTTTATCATCGCCGGCACCGATAAAACAACTACATCATTGCAATGGATAATGGCAAATATAGTGAAGTATCCGAAAATTCAAGATAAGATATTCACTGAAATGAAAGGAACGCTAGAACAAGGGCAACAATGGATTGAGGAGGAAGATTTGCATGAGTTGCCATATCTAAAAGCAGTAATTCTAGAAGGTTTGAGGTGTCACCCACCTGTTTCAATGCTGTCAATGCCACATTCAGCTACTGAGGACGTCGAATTGGGCTGCTACATTGTGCCACAAGGCACAGCAGTCAACTTCATGGTGGAGGATATAGGGCTGGATCCGAATGTGTGGGAAAATCCTTTGGAATACCAGCCTGAGAGGTTTTTATGTAATAATTTTGATGTAACAGGAAATAGAGAAATTAAAATGATGCCGTTTGGTGCAGGGAGGAGAATATGTCCTGGTCTTGATTTGGCTATTCTGAATTTAGAGTACTTTGTGGCGAATTTGGTTTGGAATTTTGAGTGGATTGTTGTGGATGGTGAAGATGTTGATCTATCAGGGAAAGTCGAGTTTACAATTGGGATGAAAAACCCTTTGCATGTTCGAATATCTCCGAGAGTTGGCTAATTTATACATAGCTTTCCACCTTTCTCCAGTGTACGTAGAAACGCTCCATTTAGTTGATTAATTCCTTGTAATTCATATTTGTGAATGGATTGATCTTAATAATAATTATTGTTCTGAAATTAACTACTGTTGGAAATGTCTCCATGAGTGATCTTAGACATCCAGAATCAATGATCAGCAGGATGAAGGCAGAAGACAATTCAGTGAAGCTTACAGAGGGCAGAGAATTGAACGAAAATGGATATTACTCACCTAGCCTTCATTGGTAAATAAACTTCAATAAATTTTATTGAAGTATTTAATTGATCATATACAAAAAATATTTATAATTTTTTTTTCCTTTCTTTTTTATCTAATCATCCGAAACTATGCTCTTTATTAAAAATAAGAAATTAAATCAAAATTTTAAACTCAACTATCACATTTTGAAGAAAACAAAAATCAAAAATCAAGTCACAAGGAAAAGATTTATTAAAGTAAAAAAAAAAATTTAATTGAAAATTAAGAGAATTTTAAAAAAAATAAAAAATTTAAGGTAAATTTTCTTTAAATAATTTAAATTTGAGTGTTTATGATTTTAAGGTAAATTTTTGGTTTTACCTCTTTTTAAAATAATAATTTTTTATATATCTTTGATAATTGATGCACCAGTAAACCTAAATGACGGCACCCAAAGGTTTGGATAATGGTCTAATTAAATAACTATTATTAAATTTATTATATATTTGATTTTTTTTGAATTAGTTGAATGAGTAAAAAAAAATCTCTTATTTATTTAATTGATTGTATTTGCATACGAGTAAAAAATTTAATATATATTTTAATTACAGAGAAATTTTTTATAAAATCAATTATTAATAATTTTCGTGATTTAAAAGAGTAATGCGTTCTTTTTTTTATATATTAGAAAATATTTTCACTTCTTATTAATAATAAATATTTATTTTTAATTATAATAATATAATTAAATAATTTTATTTTTTTAATAATAATTTATTAATTTTTATATTTTATATAAATATATTTATTTTTAATTTTGACTCTTCTAATATAGATTTCTGATTTTGTCGCTAACAATAAGTGCAAAATGTATTGTTAGCTAAAGGAATTGTGAGCTTCAGCACTGGTGAGTAGAGCACTAATTATCGATGATTTTATTTTACTTCCATTATTGTAAAAAAGCGAGGAATTTTATTTAAGAATTAGTGTTTTATCAAACAATCTTAACTAATTACAGTAAAATATAGCGGTAGCCGTAATTAGCAATGTATTTGATTGATTACGAAAATTTGGTCTGTGTTACCAATGCTGAATTAATTAATCAGCTCAATGGGGCTACAATTTGTTCTGAAGAGACGTTACAACAAGCGCTGAAGCGCATAATAAACAGGTGATTGACAAGGATTCTGGCCCCTGAGGATTAATAAAAATTCAAGTTATTTATAAGATTATTGCTCCATGCAGAAGCAGAAGGCCTGGCCTCTTAGGCATACGCAGTTCATGATGGCCATTGTTCTACCTCAGATATAAGATACAAAGCATCTGTTAATTTTGGTGTTAAGGCTAAGCAAGTATTTAATAAATGATTTTGTTTGATATGAACTATATAATTATATTAATTATTTAATATTATATATATATATATATGTGTGTATAATTCATATGGCCTCTGCAAGCAAAGCAACCATTATGCAAATTGTAAAATAAATATTATTTTAGAGTATACTTGCTTATAATTGATTATGACCTTGTCAAATTAATATATAAATTTGTTGATGCAAAAAATGGTCACGGCGACTATTCCTCGCACCAGCAGATTTCTTCTTCTTCTTCTCTTC
>JAVXUL010065962.1:0-10044 GCA_035590515.1 Trichilia minutiflora
CAATAGGATTACAAACAGAATTGTAATCCTTCATCCCACATCGACTCAAGACCTCAGCTGCATACTTCCTTTGGCATATAAATACACCATCAGACCTTTATAACGCCTCAATTCCAAGAAAGAATCTCATCTTACCTAAGTCTGTCATATCAAACTCCTTTTTCATAGAACACTTGAATTCACACAACATCTATTCATCATCACTAGTGAACAAAATATCATCAACATAAATGCTCACAGTGAGAATTTTACCTCCCTTCTTTTTGACAAAGAGTGTCTGATCACTGAGATTGCTTTCGAAATCCTCGTTAATGAAATAGGACTCTATTTGACTAAACCAAGTCCTAGGTGCTGGTTTTAGTTCGTAAAGAGCCTTTTGCAGCTTGTACACCATCTACTCACTTCCTTTCTTCTCATAACCCTTCGACTGTTCTACAAAAACATCTTCTTTCAACTCCCCATGTAAGACCATAGACTTGACATCTAATTGATAGAGTTTCCAGTCTCTTTGAACCGCAAAAGCTATGATCATCCTTATTGTATCCATTCTAGCCACAAGTGCATACACTTCTGTATAATCAATTCTATGCTGCTAAGAGTAACCCTTCACCACCAGTCTTGCTTTGTATTTTTCGACTTCACCAAGCTCATTTAGCTTGGTTTTGTAAATCTATTTCACTCCTATTTTCTTAGCTCTAGTAGGTAGTTCCACCAAGTGCCAGGTCTGATTTCTTTCGATGGACTTGATTTCTTTATCCATAGCCAACCTCCCTTTCGAGCTCTTGATAGCTTCCTCAAAGCTTGTAGGGTCCGATGACATCATAAGTGCCATGTTTACTTCATCTTCTTCTGACAAACCTTCACTGAAAGTGTAGTCTGCTGTCCATACAAGAGGACGTCAATTTCTGCCCTCCCTTGCTATCAAATCCTCTTTAGCAGTTGGTTCCACCAAGTGCCAGGTCTGATTTCTTTCGATAAACTTGATTTCTTCATCTGTAGCCAACCTCCATTTCAAGCTCTTGATAGCTTCCTCAAAGCTTGTAGGGTCTGATGACATCATAAGTGCCATATTTACTTCATCTTCTTCTAACAAACCTTCACCAGAAGTGTAGTCTGCCATCCATACAAGAGGACGTCGATTTCTACCCTCCCTTGCTATCAAATCCTCTTCAGCAGCTGATGAATCATTCTTGGCTCCATTTATGACTTCCACTGCTTCTTTTCTTTCATCTTTGTTATTTTCAATGTTGTCACCCTATTCTAATTCTATCAATTGCTCTTTTTCATAGCTGGCACCCGAATCCCATACACGATCTTCTTCAAAAACCACATCACGGCTTACAATAATCTTTTTAGCAACTGGATCAAACATTCTGTACCCTTTGGATTCATCATTAATCCTAAATAGTATGTAACTCACACTTTTATCTTCAAGCTTGGATGTCCTAGCATTTGGAATGTGGACATTATTAGGAAACCGGAACCATACAAGCAGCGAAAAAAATAAATTTTCTAATTCCCTCACAGGATCTATGTGATAAACCTATTGCGTTTAATGTTATGAATCTGAATATTCATACCTTTTTGTGATTTGATGATGAAGAACCACAAAATGCAAACGAACTCTGCATCTCTACGGTATCCACACAACCGGGATGATTGAAGACGAGTGCTAGCTCTTGTTCGCGTGACTCTTTGTTTTTGTTCCTATTGCGTTTTTCTCCCTCTTGCAAAAACGAGAAGAATGAAAAATCTAGGTAATCACATACCCTATAACGTAAATAAAACTCCTTTTATATTACGTTTTAGGGTTAGGGTTTAATGATATAATAAGCTTATCATTTATGTTGAGTTTGATTTTACTATTAACATAGAAAGTGGGTGAATTCAGAAATCAGAATTAATGGCTCCAGAAAGGAAAACAGTTCGGGCCTTAAGCCCGACACATATGTTTTTCTTTTCCCGGCACTTACTTCTATCCGATTCCATTCTCAATCCTCTCTCCCCTTCTCGCTGAATAAAATCTTCAAATTTTTTATTTAAATCAGCAAATTCCTGCTGAGTATAAGAAGCAAAAAAATTAAAACTTCAGATATCCTCAATTGACGAAGCCCTGGATTCCATGGCGTCAAAAAAGAAACAAGCAGAAGGAATCGCGCTGCTCTCCATGTACAACGACGACGAAGACGATGAGGAAATGGAAGACTTAGAGGAACAACAACAGCAGCGCAAACAAGAAGAGGAAGAAATTATAGAGGCCAAAAACGTAGAGGAAGATTCGAGAATGAATGGCAGTGATGATGTGGCTGCTGCCAATGGGACTTCGATGTCGCCGCCGCCGCCGCCTCAGGTTTCGTTCATATCACCGAAGCAAAACGTGGCACCTTCGGATTCGAAGACGAGTGGCAGAGGGATGTTCACTATTGTGGATTACGGTCACGATGAGGTTGCCATGTCCCCTGAACATGAGGTAGTATTACAAAATTTTCCGGGAAAATATTGAAATATTCAGATATGTTTATTTTATTTTATTCATCGGTCTAGGACTTTTGCAAGGAATTACTGCTAAGGTTTGCTCATACATAGGAAATTACTATGTTCTCTTTTATGAAAAAGTGTTGCAAAGAATATCTGTTGGACCTTTTTAATGAAATGATTTAATTTTTTCTCCTAATGGTTCTCTGAGGTATTTTGTCGATAGCATATCAGATGGAGATTAATGCTTATTTCTTGTCTTTTGTTGGACTAATATTGATGAAATGATTCAACTCTTATTGCTCATGATTCTTTCTGTTTAATGCTGTTTAATCGCAGGGAGGAGAAATTGACCTTCAAAATGATAATGGTATGTATGGCTTCAATTTCAGCTATGTATATGTACTTTGGTACTCATTTTGTTAATTTCAGTTGCATTACTATCTATTCATAAGTTGTGTGTAGGTTTAGGTTTGGTAGTACATTTTTCTCTAAACTGGATTTGAATACTGATTGTGATAATGCTTTGCTTATGTGATCTTAATTAATTTGTGGCAGATGATCTCCGAGAAAGAACACTTCTGGGATCTGTTCAGGTTGTGACACCTAATATTAAAGGAACTCCTCAAGCAACTGAGCATCTAGAACAATCACAACCTGATCCTATGAGTTATACAATGATGGAATCAGAAACTGCAGTTATTCAGGAGTCTGTTGAGGTTACAGAAGAAGTCATTCCACTTTATGAGTTTCTGCCTCCACCACCAAATACCAAGTGCTCAGAGGAGCTGCAAGTAAGCGTTGTATTTGTTATCACAACTGCAGATTTCATATTTCACCTTCTCTATTAAATATGGAATTTTCATGATGTTTTCTAGAACTTGATAACTGTAATCTATGTCACTTTTATCAAATGTATCACATATTTACAGAAAATTCATCGTTTGACAAATTTTTGCATCAATAATTGGAAACATGGCTATGGATTTATTTAAAATGATTGTTGCTTATTTGAATTATAGCTTCATTCTGGCTTTTGGTTGTTATTTAATATCTTTGAAGAAGTTGGAGGTAGTCATTTGAAGGATTATGCAGCATAAATTCTTTAACGTTATGAAGAGTATATTTGTGGCTTAATACTTCTAGGAAGATTTGCAGTGGAATTCATTCAAGCTTTGCTGATAATTCTGCTAAAAGAATACTTGAACGCTTTTTGTGACTTCTAGTTTACATGCAGATTGATAGCAACGACAAATTGGGTTATTATTGAGCATGGGCTACTTTTGACTGAACATGACTTTCTTCTCTCTTTACTTTTATGTTGAGTCTGAAAATTCAGAAAGTCAGTTTGAGGAGTTTGTGCCCTAATGCTAAAGGTAGTTGCCCTTGGGAATTGGTGCAATTGTCTCAGTGCCTGTTTGGCACAGTTTTTTTAGTACTTCTTAACCTCTTTTTGTTAAAAGTTATGCCAAATAGATAAAAATGAAAAAACTTTTTACAAAAAATCTTTTTACATTTAAAGTATAAAAAAAACTTTTTAAAAAGCTGAAAAAGAGAAGCTTTCTCTTTTCTTCTTATTAAATGCATAGATAATAATTGTTTTATTTCAAAAATATCCTTCTTAACTTCTTCTTTCAAATATTTTGGTTTAACCAAATCAAATACCCCTTACGACAATTTTAATAAAAAAAAGAGCTTATTTCAACTGTTATGCCAAACGGTTTCAGAAAAAAGTCTTATCTTAATTTTAAAATCTCTTTTTTTTTTAAGAAAAACAAACCAAACAAGCTCTCAATGTGGTTAAGAAGACCATGCGGTTAACTAAATGCCTTCTACAAAGGTGTGCAACCTACTTGAAATAGGACATAGTTGGTGAGAAATATTCAGTAATGTGGACCTCTAGGGGCATGTCAAAGTATCACTCCTTTCTCATAATGTTCGAGATTCTGTTCCAGGGTTTTTTTTTTTTGCTATCAACGTTAACTTGGGTTGTAAGTGGGTAAAACTGGTTGTGTGACCTAGAATTTTGGCTTTTACTGCATTCCTGCAGTGCTGCTTATTGGGTAAAGAATTTTTGTTCTTGTGCTTCCGTGCATAGCAGTAACATAAAAAGAGACTAACTATATTATTTACTGTAATCTTTAACTTGGTTTATTTTCGTCGTAATATCACTGGCCACACTGCTACTCTTTTTACTTTCTGGTTCTTATGGTGTAATAAATCAATTTCAAATAGGAGAAAGTATAAATAATCTCTATGATATTGCTTTCAGACTTGGCACAGTTTCTAATGTCTTGACATCTTTCCTATCTCTTGTGTTGATGCAGAGAAAAATAGATAAATTTCTAGGTTTAAAAAGAATTGGAAAAAGCTTCAATGCAGAAGTGCGCAATAGGAAGGATTATCGTAACCCAGATTTTTTGCTGCATGCTGTGAGGTATCAAGATATTGACCAGATAGGGTCTTGCTTCAGTAAAGATGTATTTGACCCACATGGATATGACAAAAGTGACTACTATGATGAAATAGGTTAATAGCAGTTCCTTTTATGAATCTCTTGTACTCGCTTTCTTCCCCACTGTCTTTGTTGTGTGTTTGGGCACATTTTGCTTAGATCTAGAGTCCACATTAGAGTTCGATGAGTTATTCATATGCTGTTGATTTACTGTTGTGCTCTGTCAAAATGTATTCATTTGTCATTTTGTAGAAAGTAGATCATTTTCCTAATTAAGTTAAGCTGCATTTGGAATTCTGAACAGTGGGTTCTGGAAACTTCAGTTCATTATCATGTTTCTGTTACTATTTGGATTGGTCAAGGCTTAAATTATGACCTTTTTGGTTATTTTGCACAAGTCGGAAAATTGTCCTGATTGTTTTTGTTTATAAACAGAATATCAAGGAAACAATTAATATTGTAGATCTGCAGCAAAATTGGTAGATTTGTTTGCTTCTTATACTTAATTCTTTCATGAATGGAAAATGATTTATTGAGTACTATGTGCAGCCTCAGTTTCTTCAGTGTTAATATTCCACTGGTGTTATTATCACTGCAACCAAATATGTCCTTCCAATATTTTTCTCCTTATTTACAAGATAATTCTTGCATGCCTGAACTTGGCAGTTCACAAATTTGCCAAATTCTGAGTCTTATGTTGTGTTCACGAACAAATTTTCCTTGTCACATGAAAACCTCATTGTTGATTTTATTCATAAAGCTAAATGGTGTTTTAACATTGTATATTTGGCAAGCATAATTTCCTGCCAGTTATATTGTTATGTTTTGTAATGCAGAAGCTGACATGAGGCGTGAAAGGGAAAGAAAGGATCGAGAAAATAAAAAGAACCAGAAGGTCGAGTTTATTCCAGGAGGAATCCAACCTAGTATACTTGCCAGTGCACAAACACCTAATATACCTATTCCAGGTTCATGATTATTCTGAAGAGAGCCATTCTAAGTGCATGAATAACTTATTTAATAGTTGTGTTCTTAAATTGAGTCACTATGGGCAGGTGTCTCAGCAGCAGTGGCTGGTGGTCTGCAGTCTATGCCAATGGCAATTGATGCTGTTGCAAGGGATGGTAGGCAAAACAAGAAATCAAAGTGGGATAAGGTTCTAATCTGCACATACAGCTTATATTTGTTCGTAGCAAGCTATTAGGGGTGTCAATAACTAACTTTTGTATTTGTCCTTGTGCTTTCAGGTGGATGGAGATCGTAGAAATCCTATACCTACTGTGGGCCAAGATTTGTTATCTGCAGCTGGGGCTCATGCAGCAATCTTGTCTGCGGCTAATGCTGGCACTGGATACTCTGCTTTTGCGTAAGTTTTTTGTTGAACATGTATCTTTACACATCTTTCTCTGTACCTTAGTATTTTTTATTTAACAACCCCGGGTTTGATTATTTCACGGTTGTGTCGATACTAGAAGATTCTTGAGGTCTTTATATGAGATAAATGTTTATTCTGAACATGAAAACTGCTGCTTTCATAATGCAGCACAATTTGGAATGGAATCAAACTTTTGGAAGGGTGCTTAATGTTTGTTTATTTATTAATTAAATGTTTTTTTTTTAAATAGCAGACAGCAAAGAAGGCGAGAGGCACAAGAAAGAAGATCTAGTGAAAGAAAGTTGGAGAGAAGATCTTGAGCCATTATTATCCCCTGGTAGAGAATACTAAGCACCCTGATTAAAAATCTTTGGGAGGATCAATGTTGAGATTTTGCCAGTTTCCTGAATCCTATGGATCAAAATTGTATTAAAGTGTATCAGCAGCCACATAGTCATTATGATATAGTTGCATACTTTTGTCGCTCTCCCTCTGATGAGCTTCAAAGATGGTGTTGACATTCCTATATGTATGTACTATTACCAAGCTGTTTCCCAACTTAACAACCCTTAACGACTTGTAGCATAGGAGAAATTTTGGCTCCTCCTATTTGTTTTATAAGTTACTGTAAAATAGCTGTGTTGACGTAGTTGGGAATCCCATTTCTCCAGATGGTACAAATACAATGTTGACCCTTGTGTTCTTGACAAAGAATAATGACATGCTTTGCGCATACTTAGCTAGAAAGATTGGTCTTCACAAAGTAACCTTTTCATAGTTTTTTTAGCAAACAATCATCGATGTTTCCACTCTCCAAGAGTCCAAGTCAGTATACTTCAATTTTTTTAAGCATGGTGACCGAAAGGAAAAAGAAAATTATTCCAAGTGAAGGACCCACATTGTCATCCATTCCACTGCTTTGAAACATCCTATCATCATCGTTCTTTCTTGGGTGGTATCTAAGTGGAATCATACCTCTTAAACAAACTTTTCCTCATTCCGATTCATCATCTTTGCCAAAGCATCGAAGGCATCAGATTAGCAGATTTACACGACAAAGTGATGTCCATCCCACTAAACTAAAATTTTTTAATATCTGTCCACCTTTTTCGTCTCTTGAATTGCAAAATTATTGGAATTCTATGTTCAGAGTGCGATTTAAATCTATTAGGGGTGGGTAAATTTAAACGAATCCGCTCCAAACAGATCCAAACCGTTTAATTGATTTGATTTGGATCGGTTTGAATCTATATTGGATTGATCTCTGAATTAAAATTTTACAAACCGCTATTAGCGATTTGGGTTATGGATTGGATTAATTCCAAACCGTCAAATCAAACTGCTTAAATAAATATTAAATATACTTAATATTATATGATAAAATAATACATTAATTATTTTATTAATATTTTATAATTAACTAATGGGTTTATTATTTTAAAATTAAGTTAGAAAGCAAACTAAGGCTTAAAATTTTATTTTTTGATTCAATCCAAATTAACAAATTATTTTAATTTAAGTTTAAAGTTCAAACCGCAAACTCAAACCGATCCAAACAGTATAATGCAATTTGGATCGATTGTATTTTGTGATATATTGTTGGATTGTCTTGGATGGCATAAAATTCAAACCGTAATGTTTGAATTGGTTTGAAATTTTACCTCAAATCGATCCAAACCGTAAACGACCACCCCTATAAGCCACTGTTCAGGGAGGAGGTACTATATAAGGCAACTTTCTTCAATAGGGAAGGGACTGGATCCATCTCTCTCGAATTTTAGACATTCTGGTTGGAACCTCACCGAAAGTTTTCACTTCAATGATACATTGATAGAATCGGAGAGAGAAAAAGGGAGTATGATTATCATCGATTCTAACCATTTTTATTTAGTAGCCTTTGGATATAGATTCTATACACTTTTCTCCCATTTCAAGTCACTTCCGGTTTTCTCTCTGTTGCTTTCGTCGAAAGTCCATTTCTTTTTTCCTTCACATTATTTCTGACTTAGACATCGGAGTAATCCCTCTCAGCGTTACTCCATAAGTGTTTATTGTCTTTGCAGGCTTAGAAGGTGGAGCCTTATCGAAAATAGCCACACTTTCAATCGCTAT
The DNA here is from genome assembly GCA_035590515.1 of Trichilia minutiflora. Classification (NCBI taxonomy): domain Eukaryota; kingdom Viridiplantae; phylum Streptophyta; class Magnoliopsida; order Sapindales; family Meliaceae; genus Trichilia; species Trichilia minutiflora. Next base: position 8,418 of record JAVXUL010065962.1, read on the forward strand.
CTAGTGAAAAAATCTTCGTTCAACAATAACCACATCGTCTTTATATCTCACCAACTGAGTCATTTTTCGTTAATTGTGAGGAGAGTCCACTGACAATTCTCATACCAATAAAAACTAAAATATATTATTATTATTTATGCATGTAATTAATATTTTAATTTATTAGTTACTAATTATATACTCAGACTTTCTTTTGAAATTATAATACTTCTATATCAAATTTAAAAATATTTAATAACACAAATTTTTAATAAATTTTATTTATTTATTTATTTTAATAATTAATGTTTGAGTTTTATTAGATATTGTGATGTACTAATTTTTAATAAAAATATTTTTTAAAGCATTATTAATATATTTTTTATTTTTTTACTTAATTATTATTACCATCTTTATATTAATAATTTTTAAAAAAGTAGATGATAATCAATTTTATTAATGAGAACTCTTAAAATATTTAAAAACAAATATTATTACATTCAAAAACTCTTAATATTAATTCTTATTCATATCAAATTGGCAACAGTGTAAAAAAAATATTTTAAAAATGAAAATAATAATTAATTTTATTAATAATATTTCTTAAGATGTTAAAAATAATCTTGACGTCAGGTTTTATACACATAAAATTGGACTGTGTGGTAAAAAAATATAATTAAAGCAAACAAGATAAATTCTTAAGTATTGGAGTTTGCAGTAGATTAATATACAATGAAGCGTTTTAATACATGTAAGTTTCGCATTTTAGAGCATATGATATTAAGTGTTTTTACCAAAAACATATTAATTGTTTGATTTTTAATATTTTAAACAACTTAGCCTTTGTCTTTTAGAAAATAAATAAATAAATAAATAAGGTATGTAAAGATAAACTAACAAAATTTTAAGTTCTTTGTAAATTGTTAATAGAAAAATTATATTAAGAATATATTTTTTTTTAATTTGTGAATTTATTCGATTCAGATATTATATTATTGATTGAATTTTAAGTTTTTTTATACATAAAAAACTTTAATTTATCGAATTTATGATAGAATTAAGACAATCTTCGTATTTAGAGAGATAATTTAAATAAAATTTATAATTTAATTTTTTTTTATGTTTCAATAAGAATTCTTAATATTCGAATTTAAGATAGATGTAAACGCTATATAATAAGTCTTATCACCATATTATTCATAAAAAGATGCAAATTTTAAGTTAAGTTATAATATTATTAACCTGATTTTAAATTTAAATACTGTTAAATTAAGCTTTTTCACGGATTTTAAAAAAAGAAAATTATACCAAACATAAGTTACAGGTGAATTCAACCGAGGCCTATGTATAACAAGAGACTTGTGTGACAGAGATGGAAAAATGTTTATTTATTTAAGAAAACGTAAGAAATTAAGTATGTAATTGTTAGTATCCCGAAAAATTCCTGGGAAATTGCACACAGAAGGACTGACATGAGTCAAAGTACCAAGCAGACAAGGCACAGACTTTGGGCTTTCATGGATACGATACCTTCGCTCAAAATATCTAGCCGTAGACTTGTGGTTCATTGCTCCGTTATTTCTACAGTTATTTTATTATATACGATAATTAGAAATTTAGAATATTACCGTCTATGTTAATTTAAACT
>JAVXUL010066002.1:0-10042 GCA_035590515.1 Trichilia minutiflora
GTCTTTACTAAGAGCTCATTCGTTTATTTTTTATTAATTAAAAAGAATTTTTTAATGTCAATTTAAAAAAAAAATTGTATTGTTTGGTGTTCGCTAAAAAAATAATTTGAATGATTTAAAAAATTGTTTTTCTTCTGCAATAAGAAATTTAAGTTTGAGTCTTAGACTCATCTTTTCAAAAGATTAAATTGTCTAAAAGTTTTATCTTGTTCTTCTCTTAATATAATTTTTAAAAATTAGTCAATTGAAATAATTATATAATTTAAACTAAAAATTACTAATTATAATTAAATAATTAATAACTTTTTTATTAAAAAATTTATTCTAAAAAATTTCTATTTAAAAAATTTAACGAAAACCGACCCTGATTCTCGTTCATCGGCTGCTCTATCTGGATCTTTATGTTTCCTTTGAAACTATCCACATGGGGGATCGAGAAACAGAAGTTCATTACAAACACGATTTCCATAAATATTTCCGTCTTTCGATCATCCTCTCTGACACCCGATCTGAATTGTGATCAATCAATTTCAGTCAACAATTTGGTCACCCCCTTCTGCCACATAATGTCAGTTATGTTGGCGCCTTTCTTCTCAACTTGGCAACTAACTATCTAACCTTCCCACCCCTCCAAACAGAAAAACTCCCTGTAATTAAAATCAAAACCCTAGATCGTACATACCCATTAATATTGACCCAACACCAACAGTTTACACTTATTATGCAACGGTTATAATTTGTTTAATAATCTTTTTTTTTTTTTTGAGATGGAAGAAGAAGCGGACAAGAGAAGAAACAACAAAGAGATGTGTAATATTGACAGGTTTGAAAGATTGAAAACTTTGTCTGAATCTTGGTTTACAGCTAACGTTAGAGAAGAGAGGAGATCGTATGTCAAGCAAAACAAAAAAAAGCAAGTGATATAAGCAGAAGAAAATCAAGACCCACTTTGAAACGCGTCGAATGGGACCCAAAATAAAAACATAGACGTGTACAGATTGGCTGATGATGCAGGATATGGTCAATTTCAAGGCTATGGATTTACTTGCTTGCTTGCAACTTTCAGATAACCAATCTCTTTCACATGCGGGCATACTTTCGTTTGTCCATTGAATAAATGACAAAAAAGTTGTAGAGAAAGTTTTTTTTGTTTCGGATAAATACATATACATGGAATGAAACACGAAACACTAAACACGAAATCTCTCTTTCGTTTAGCAACAGCAACATATGGGTTAATATTGTGTGCCCCATGGAATTTTCTATGATGCTTGTTTTATTGGTAGGTATATAAGGTGTGTGTAATTGGGTGGTACTATTTCACCAAAGATGATTATTATTTTACCTTTGATCTGCAGTTGATCTATTGAAAATATATTTTTTATAAGTGTTTAATGTAATCGTAAATTTTATTTGAATTATCTTTTTTATGTGATTACTTTACGTCTGTTTGAGGTTTGATAAATTAAAATCTTTTATGTATAAAAAAAAAATTATTTTATTGATAGGGTTAAGATCCACAAGATTAACATACCAATTTTTTGGTTATAATTTTTAATTTATAAACTATATCTAAAAATTTTAAATAGTTCACGAAAGAGTGCGCATTAGTTAAAGATTGAGAAAAAAATAACGTATGCATTTTTAAACGAAAATTTTTCCTTCTAACAGAAAGTGCTCTTAATTTATAAAATATAACCCGGTGTTTGTTTAATGGAATATATAAACGTGTAGGTGTCTGTTATATATTGGACAACGAAGTAATTAGAATTTAGAAGTACACTTTATCAATATTTTTTAATAATTACGAGATTTAATAATGAATCGATGATTGACATCATGTGTTGATATGACTAGTTCATTTTAATTATCACAAGCGGTGCCATTAAGATCATAAACTCATACTTTAGTATAAGGTTATTTATTAATTGTAGTATTTTATCTATACTTACGTTTCCGGTAAACTGTGGGATGAATAGTTTTTTAACTTTCCCCAAAAATTTTCCTTCAAAATTTTATTTTTCCTGGTCTTATGGGGAACAGTACTCAAGAAAATAGTTCATTAATTAATTCGATAATAGCTTGATCAAAGTTCATAATTATTCCAGACGCGGTTTCGTTGCTAAGCAAGAAATTAAAGAAGCTGACCGTGAAATATATTTGATGTGATCGAAGATAGTTTTCCAAGTAACCCCGTAGTCTATGGGATTTGCCCAGCCTGTTCTTTTGAATTTTGAAGGACAAACAACAACAGTAACAACAAAAAATTAAAAAATACATCATTACATTTTAGCAGTCCATGAAAAGGATGCATCAAAATCCAACTCCCCATGTGAACGTCACTATTATCTCTTAGTTTTTTTCTGTCTATTTTTGAATAAAGTATGAAAATAAAAAAATGAAAATGATGTTAATTTTGAAAGGCATATCATCACAAATTAAATAAAGAAATTTGAAATGTAAACGATTAGAAACAATAATCTCGTAAAATAACAACTAATCTTTTTTATTAACTATATATTTTCAATATTAATAGACATTGTACCATGAATCTAAATTAATAAACTAAAATATCCCATGAAAAAAAAAAAAAGTCGATGCTACTGGAACAAGACTTGGTCAATATGAAGAACACAGTTGTTAAAGGAATGAATGAATCCTGATTAGGAGGAGAATTGAGCAGACCGTGTGGTTCATTTCTCTAAACCTAATAGAAAATCATAAAAGTCTTTTTCATGCCATGTGAATGGGATGGAATGTACAAATAAATTTTACCTTTTGTTTTCAACTCCGCGTTATTTGGTTATGGCAGTCTCTAAAATTTAAATGTTGAGGTAAATACCTTTTAATAGAGACGATTATTTATAAATTAGAATAAATTAAGTTAAAATTTTAATTTAATTTATATATTAATAATTCAATCTAATTCATAAATATACAACTGTCTAATCAAATTCAAAATATATGAAGTGGATTAGATTATATTGATTTTGCCGATTGATTTTTAGACTTAAATTTAAAAATATAACTCAAAATTTATATTTGTAAGTGGTTTGAATCGTATTAGATTTAGATCTCAAAAAAATTAAAAAAACAATCATATAAATAAATTAATCAATTTATAATATATTTAATATTTTTATATTAAAATAATTAAATCTTAGTATTAAACTTACTTTATAATCATTAAGCAACTATTTTTTATTATTTTTCGTAGATCTTAGTAAAAAAATTAATTAAAAATAGAATAAAAAAGATAGAATTAACATGAGATAACAATGTTTCTTTATATTTATATGAAAATAATCAATTATATTTAGTATGGGTTAACATATTGAGAAATTGAATTTAAGTCAATCATCAATCTAATTCACCAATGATGGATTATAAAATTTTAATTTATAAATCGATCAATAAATATTTTATATCGATTCAAATTACATAAATTAATAAATTAAATTAATTTGAATTAAATCAATTAAAATTTGTCTATCCCTATTTCAGGCCATGATTGTTACAAATGAAAAAGTAAGAGGTATTTATTTATAACATATGATTTTTATTTTATAGGAATGGGTTTATGCTATGGTACATCTAGTCATACAATACATTTTTATACATTTTCAAAATTTTTAATTATAATTCTCTAGCTTCATTATTATAATTTTTAGTTCTTTAATTATAGTCTTTCAAATTATAGAAAATATAACCAAAAAAATTAATATAAATCAACCAACAATGCAATGCATAGTAACTCTACCCCTAATTTGATTATAACCTCTCTCCACAAAAATTAAAATTTTTATATTTTTTAAATTTAAAAAATTTATTTTTAGATTTAAATAAAAAAAATCTTGGATGCATAGAATGTACTTTTGGGTAATACTATTAAATTTTATCATCTATTAAATCTCGTATATCAGGTACAAGCAAAACTTTCTTTTAAATATATTATTGACTACAATACAATCACATATTGTTACATTAATTTTATTTTAAATTTTTACATAAATATATATTTTTAATGATTTTTCATAAATATTTTAATTTTTGTATTATATATTTTAGAAATTTAATAAAATTATATATTACCCTTAATTTTTTTTTTTTACTTAATTATTGTAAATTTTAGTTTATAAAAAAAATTTAACAAGATAACAACTCAAAACCCAACAAGAATCCAATCCTCCATTAAACTCATCGCAAAAACGTGGGCTTTACACGTGTCTGAATAAGGACTCTCGATCAAAGATGATATGGGCAATTAATCGTCAGATTTTTCTGTAAATGGTTGTGGGATCCATGATACATCCCACTTGGACATCCGAATTCCGACAAAAAATCTGACCAAATACAAATACAACGTAAACAACAGAAATGGAAAATGCCAACTCAGGACAAAACACAACCGTCAATCGTTGTACAAATTATCGGTTCACTTCTCCCGTTTCATCATATTCGTTTCTCTTGTTTTTCATAGTTTCTTCTCTTCTGGGTCTGATTTTGTTGGATTGGTATAGAGAAAATAAGAAAAGTGAAGGGGAATGGCTACAGATCAGGTGGTGAACCAGCATGGCACGTTGAGTAATATTGGCCAAGCTCATACTGATTCCCATGAATGTTGCAAGACAGGACCTGGATATGAAACCCCACTGAAAGCTATGGCTGGGCCTAGAGAGAAAATTCTCTATGTTACTTGTGTTTATGCTGGTACTCCTCTATTTCTTGCTTGATTAGTAGTTATCTGTTTTCAGTTTGATTTTGCATACAACAACTTAAGTTAGATTGATGAGTCAAGAGTTAGGAGTTTTCATTTGTTGAATTAGAACTTTGTTCTGTATTTAACAAAGATTTTATGGGGTCCAGATGCTAGATTTCCCTTGTTCCTATAAGTACTGTAATAGCAATGCATCCCCAGAAAATGTTTTCTGGATTTTTTTTATTATTCGCTATTTTTAGAGACATCGTATATGTATTTTTGAACCTTGGTTTGGTTTTCTTCATTTTGTTACTGTAACAACTGATCTGAGATTGATTTATGAATGTCATGGGTTAAGTTTTCATTGATTTCGTTTTTAACTTGGTATTGGAAGTAATAATTCGTATTTGGATTCATTAGATCGAACTTAACACACACACACACACACACTTTTTTTTTTTGGCCTAATTTGACAAATAGGTTGAAGATTAAGGTGAAATGAAAAAAGAGTTATTTGGGTTGTTCAAGTTGTTCAAATTCGAAAGTAGATCAATAATAGTGGAAACCCTGCTCTAAGTTTGATTAATTATCTTCAATCCGAGTTGTATAAACTTAATTGGCTAACTTTCTAGACCAACTTGGTTAAATGATCCTCTTTTAGATATTACTTTTCCTGAAGTTTTGTAAAATTTTCATATTGCTTTTCTTACTTTCAAAGTATTATTCGCAGTTCTGAATAGGTCAATATATATATGTGTGTGTGTGTGTGTATAGGAACTGGACGAGACAGACCGGATTACCTGGCAACGGTGGATGTGGATCCTAGCTCACCTACTTATTCAAGTGTTATCCACAGGCTCCCTATGCCATATGTTGGTGATGAACTACATCATTCAGGATGGAATTCTTGCAGCTCTTGCCATGGTGATTCATCAGCTGAACGCCGGTTTCTGGTCTTGCCTTCTTTGGTGTAAGAGTCCAAAATTCTATTTTACATTAAAGGATTGTTTTTCTCCTTCATTATATTTTTTATTTGTTGTGGGTGGGACATATTTGGCTTTATCATGGTGATTTTAATTACTGGTGAACTTGGACAAGGCATCCAGAAAGAAATGCTAAAATAACCATTACAGGATTCTATTTTTGAGGCTTGCATCTCATTCTTAATGTACAGATACTGGAAAACTAATAAATTTAGAATTTGGATTCTATGATAGACTTCCAATCTGTAAGATAAATTTTTACTCCATGGGTATCAAAATCTGCAAGATAATTATTGATAATAAGTTTATCATTCCTTTCAGATCAGGCCGTATTTATGCGGTTGACACACAGAAAAATCTAAGGGCTCCCTCTTTGCATAAAGTTGTTGACTCCGCAGAGATTGTAAAGAAGACAGGATTAGCCTATCCACACACCTCGCATTGCCTTGCATCTGGTGATATACTGGTGTCATGCCTTGGGGATGAAAATGGAAATGCAGAGGGAAATGGGTTTCTTCTCCTTGATTCAGAATTCAATGTGAAAGGAAGGTAATTCGATATTTTTAACTTGACTCTTCATTGGGGTTTAAATGCATTTATCATTTTAGGTACTATCTATTTTCCCGTTCCTAATATTGTAAAATTGAGCTAAAGTAACAGATTTACATAGGTGATGTTGCAAATCTATTTGAATGACCTGAGGAGTTGATAACTTTATCATTCATATTGCAAATGAGAAGTCATTAGACAGTGTTTCATTTTGGACCAAGTACATTAATCAAAGGAGAGTATGTAACTGTGTTGCTTGCACATGTTTTCAGATGGGAGAAACCAGGGCACAGTCCTTCCTTTGGGTATGATTTTTGGTACCAACCTCGACATAAAACAATGATAAGTTCATCATGGGGCGCACCTTTGGCTTTCACCAAAGGATTCAACCCTCAGCATGTCTCAGATGGTCTTTATGGGAGGCATCTGTATGTGTACAGCTGGCCTGATGGTGAATTGAAACAAACACTGGATCTTGGCAGTACAGGGCTCATACCACTGGAGGTAATTACTTAAACAGGATCTACGGTCTCTTTTTTTTTGCTATGAACATGTGGGTATGTATCAACAAACTTCCTTTATCACACTTGTAAGCAGACAAGGTTCCTGCATGATCCTTCTAAAGATACAGGCTTTGTCGGATGTGCCTTATCAAGTACCATGGTGAGATTTTTCAAAACACAAGATGGATCATGGAGCCATGAGGTAAGTAAAACTCTGTATTTGTGCTAATATGATAGCATGTATAACATAACCTTAACTTTTGCTGTGTCATTTGTTGTAACTCCTGCAGGTGGCAGTTTCAGTCAAACCACTGAAGGTGCAAAATTGGGTACTTTCTGAAATGCCGGGTCTTATAACAGACTTTCTAATCTCTCTTGATGATCGGTTTCTTTACTTTGCCAACTGGCTTCAAGGAGATGTTCGACAATACAACATTGAAGACCCCAAAAGTCCTGTATTGACTGGCCAATTATGGGTTGGGGGCCTGCTTCAAAAGGGAAGCCCTGTGGTGGCTATAACAGACGATGGTCAAACATGGCAGGCCGATGTTCCAAAGATCAAGGTCTGTATTATTTCCATTTTTCTTTCTAAAACTAGAAGGGTGGGGTAACCATGTCAGCCATTAGAGAAAGGTAGGGTGTTTGAATTAGTAACCATGTCAACCAATAGAAAACTAAGTGTATTGGTATGTAATAGTTCTTTGTTGTTCTTTAGTTGTGGAATGAAGGTACACTGGCTTTTATTGACTTGTTTCCACAGAGAAGGAAATTTGGTTACTAACCTGTAAACTATTTCAGAGCCTTAAAACTACTGAGATGCTAAACTTGGGTAAGCCAGTCTTTTGGGGACTGGTCATCTACTGTTTTCTGTGTGTCCTGATTTGCATTTTGCTCCTAAACAAGCTGACCTTTATGTGCCTTTTGGATAGTAGTTTAGTTTTGGGTAAAGGTAAAAAAAGAGAACTAGTTCATTTGAATGGTAGACCACTTCCAAACCGGAACATGCCCCGGCAATTCCATAAATTACCTTCCCGATGGGAGAATAGAACTCAATGTACTGGATTCTTCAGAGGGCTATTCCAAGAGGAATTTTGTATTTCTATTATGCTAGGGTATAGCTTATTAACATATACTGAAATTATTTCGTTCTGTAATAAATGATTATGATTTCTATTTGGTTATAGGGAAATTCGTTGAGAGGGGGACCTCAGATGATTCAGTTAAGCTTAGATGGGAAGCGGCTCTATGTTACCAACTCACTCTTCAGTGTATGGGATGGACAGTTTTATCCTGAGCTCTTGGAGAAAGGAGGCCATATGTTACAGATCGACGTCAACACCGAGAAAGGTGGTCTGGCTATAAACCCAAATTTTTTCGTGGACTTTGGAGCTGAACCTGATGGTCCTTCCTTAGCTCACGAGATGAGGTATCCTGGAGGTGACTGCACTTCAGATATATGGGTTTAAACTTCCATCCATCCTAAATGGTTAATTCTATCAATAAACTGTTTCCCAAACTGATGGTGGATGTGGTAATACTGTTGATATCTTAACCTTGGTAAAAGTTTCTTTTACTGCTGAATAACTTTTAAAGCTACCAAGTCAATAAATGAAACTTACAGTGTGTATACAAACTGCTCCCTATGAAATGTATGCTTCTTCATCAATATTGAGTTGAGTTAGTGCTATTAAAATTAACTTTCGAAAAAGCGAAAGGCATGCATCTTCATGTTTTTATGTTATGCAAGAGTATGAGATATTTCTTGATGATGAGAATGACAAATAAAAAGCAAGTAATACTATTACTATTACTATTACGGGATCTTTGATTTTTCAAATACTCTGATTCGTTGTCGTTACTCCTGTAATTCTCCAACTGGTCTGTGAATTGGTTATTGTTAAACGATTATGAAAGGTATTATACCGTAAATTAGTCTTTTAATTCTTTAATTAATAAAATAAAATAAAAAGGAAAAGAGTGGGGAGTATGTTGGCAGTTAATGTTTTGCTTATAGAAAGAGGACTGTTGGAGGATTCATGAAAAAACAAACAAACAGAGAGAAAAAAATAAAGAAAACACAGAGAGGTAGAAGCACACACACAAAGAGAGAAAATATAAAGAAAATATCTAAGAGGAGAATGAAAATGCAAAGGTATAGATAGGAATATATGAAAATGCAAAGGTATAGGAATATAAAATCGAAAAGCAAGTTGTTATTATTATTATTATTAATCTTTCGATCAGACTCTGTCTCTCTATTATTTGTTATTTGTTTATGATTATTTTGGATAAATTTGAGTCTGTGTATAGGACATAACATATATAGAATAAAACTCATAAAATGAATCTTTTAAAAAGTTAGATAAGGGGTTGGCGGTGGCAAAGTCCGAATTTTAAAATTTCTTACAATTTAATTTTAAATTTAAATTTAAATATATTTTTTTATATCAACATATTTATTTAGCATACAAATTAAATTGATTTTTTTTTTATTTTAGGTAAATTAGCAAAGTTTTGTGATTTAATAAATAATAATAATAATAAGAAGTTTAGGTTATTATTAAAGATTGATGTAAGATATTTAGGATACTTATTTTATTAGTTAATTAATTTTTTAAAATTAAGTAATTGAACAAAATTAAAGTAGAATATTTAGAATATTTACTATTTTTCTTGGTTAATTAAATTTTCATCAATTAAATAACGATTAAGATGAGATAAGACATTTAAGATATTTACTTTTTCATCAATTAAATAATGGTTAAGATGGGATAGGATATTTAAGATATTTATTTTTGTTCTTAATTAATTGTTTTAGTTTAACCAAATTTTAATTAAAGTGGAATAAAATATCTAAAATGTCTATATTTTTGTTGACTAATCAAATTTTTCTCTTGATCAAAATTTTCAAAAAGGTAATAAATAAAGATAATAATAAAATATTTTAAGACTAGACATTTAAGTAATTGAACTACATGAAAATAATGGATCTCTAACGCCTTTTTCATATTTAATCAAACCTCCAATCTTAAAATTTTATATATCTTAGGTGACTTATTGTCACGCCTTAACACGTGAATCCCACACGTGATAATCGTTACAGACCCTCAGGATATACTCAATTATCCAGAATACACACTGTAGGCCTGTAAGGCATTCACAAAATCCTGTTTCGAAACACTTCCAATATTAAATCAACCTAACACCAAAACTCCAAATATATCATTAGATAAGGCCACAAACACTTCAAATGAAATCAGTGCGCACAAATAGATAAAACATTCATCCTGATAAAATCCATGGGAACC
>JAVXUL010066013.1:0-10041 GCA_035590515.1 Trichilia minutiflora
ATGTTTTGTGATTTAAAAATTATAATTTTTGTTTATGTATTGGAACAAATGTATAACTTGGATATTGCTTTTGAACTACTAGAGATTTGATGCTTATATATTTTGATAATTAGTTTTTAGAAAAAAACTTATGAAATATTCTTTTATAGAAGTATTTGTGGTTGTATTGAAATGATCAGAAGTTTGGATGATTGGTTAGATTGTTTTGGAAGTGTTATATTTTGGTTTGAAATAGGTTTTAGTAAAGGCCTTACAGGCTTACAGGGTGTGTTCTGATGGATTGAGTATACCTTGGAAGTCTGTGGTGATTGTCACGTGTAGGACTCACGAGTTGGGGTGTGATAATATGTCTACTATCTTTCATCTGGTTCGTCTCTAAATCATTGCTATAGTATTAGAGGAAAGTTGACTCTGATACCATCAAGCAACACTTAGCCCAACTATAATGACCCGATCCTGATAAAAGAGGGAAATGGCATCAAGGCAAGAAAAAATCTGAATAAAGAGTGGCTTCTGGTAGGTTTTGAAGGATGGTTAGGCACAAAAATAAACTGAGTCCCACATCAAAATAGGAAAAAAGGTTGCTAATCTATATATGTATAGTTAATACCAATATGGTAATAAGACTTTTTAGGCTAGGTTTGGACCTATTACCAAAAATAAAGCCATGCGATCCCAAGGATTGAATCAAAGTAGATAATATTATTGATAACTATTGAGCCAGGTGTCACAATATGGTATTAAAGCTAACTTTTTTACAATACAATCATCAGTTTAGAGATGAATGAGGCAAAAATTGGTGGGCCTACAACAACCCGACCTTGATGAGGGTGGGAAGTGGTATCAGGGCAAAGAAAATTTAAGTAAAAAGCAGCTCCTGATAGGTTTTTAAATATAGTTGAAGACATGAATGAACTAAGTCTTACATCAAAATGAGAGAAGAAAGTTCTTGATCTCTATATATAGAGTTAGAAGTAATATATCAACGGGACCTTTTAGGATGAGTTTAGATCCATTACTAAGAATAAAATCATAAAATTCAAAAGATTGAGCCAAAATAGATAATATTTTTAACAAGTGTTGAGCCAAATAATAATAACTTTTAATGACGTCAAATATTTCATCGCTAAAACTATCTTTTAGTGATAATCATATAAATGTCGTTACCAAAAGTTCTATAAAAAATTAATATCAAAATCTAACTTTTAGCAACAACATATAGTTGTTGCCAAAGGCCAACAATTAAAAAAAATATATATTAATTGCTTTTAGTGATGACAGAGAATGTCGTCGTCAAAAGTCATATTTAACAACAACATGTAGTTATCGCTAAAGGACAACAATTAAAAAAATAAATATATTAATAGCTTTTGACAACGATAGTGAATGTCTTCATTAAAAGCCTTCTTTCACAATGATATGTAGTCGTCGACTACAAGCCAACAATTAAAGAAATAAATATATTAATTGCTTTTGGCGATGATAGTGAATGTTTTCGCCAAAATCCATCTTTAGTGACGAGTCTAACAATTAAAAAAATAAATATATTAATTGATTTTGGCAATGATAGTAAATGTTGTCGTCAAAATAAATACATTAATTACTTTTGCACTTTAAATATCATGAAAAAAAAGAGTGATTAAAAGAGAAGAGAGGGAAAAGAAAGGTAAATAGAAGAAACAAATAATTATAAAACCTTATATGTATTATATGTTTTAGGGTGATAGAGATTTGATATATGATTTGTGTTGGGAGGTGATGATGATTTATTTGAGATTGAGGCCAAGAAAAAGCCAAACATGTTTTTGTGATGAATATATATATTTCATAATTTAATGTTATTATATGGCATGTTTTATGTTTGAGGCTGAAAATCGACTAAGAATTTGTTATAATAATTTTATTTGCATAACTTATAAATGGTTTTGATGATGAATTTTTATATGAATATGGACGGAGGGCCAAGGTTTTGTTAATTTATTATTGATTTGATCTTGTGTATCAAAATTTATGGATTTGGGCTTATTAGCCATTATTGTTGTGGTTTGGGCTGTGTGGTTAATGATTAAGAAATTACTTTACAATGTGAAGATTATCTTATGATTGAAAATCCAATAGACTACAAAGTAATGATATTATAACATATAGTATACTATAGCATTTAACTTTATAAGATGAGGATTGTCCTATAAATAAAAATCCAATAGATCACAGAGTATATTATATTATGACACATAGTGTATTATAGCATTTAACTCTACGAGGTAAGGATTGTCTTATAAATGAAAATTCAATAGACTACGGAGTATTTGATATTTTGATACGTTATTTTGATTGAAAATCATGTGATTTACTGTTATATATTTTGATGCCACATTCGTATAATAAAATGACTTGAAATGGTTTTCTTGAATATTTTATATTATTGCCAACTCATTGAGTATTTCCCAATACTCATTCCTCTTTCTCACATTTTAGGATAAGTTAGTCTTGCGATAGATATATTTGAGCACTCTAGAGATTTCATAACAATATTCAAGTACTCGACTCATGTATATATATATTTGGTCTACTGAGAAAACCTTGTAATGAACGACTTAAAAGTTTATTTAAATGAATTTATGTATTTTATTTTACTCGGTTGAATGTGTATCGAGATAATTATATTTGTGTTGATTTTGTTTTGATTTGAATTGTATCTAGATTATCGATTTAGGATTGATGAGTTATTTTGATATATGTTTTGATTGATGTTTAATTTATAGGTCAAAGATCGATTGATGTTATTGGATACATTTTGAGATACATGGAGTTCTATATCAAATTTGATTTGAAAACAGGTTTTAAATAACTTATATAACCTTGTGATGTATTCTAATTAATAAAATATATTTCTTGAATTCGTGACGATTGCCACATGATTGATTCTTAGAGTCAGGATGTGACATACAAACTATCAATAATACAAATTAATATGATATGCTATCATTTATTAGTAAAAATATAAGATTAATACAATTATCAAAAATAAATTATGTAGATTAAAGGACAATCAATGTTATATGCCACTTCACTTTGTATCTTTAGCATTATTTTAATAGAATCTAATTTATTTTTTGTTAAATATTAAAGATAATTCAAATATCGTGCTTATTTTTAATTTTATATTAAAAATTTAAGAATAATATCTATATAAATTAAAATTAAAATTTATAAAATATCTTAATAAATTTATTTAATTATAACTTTAAAAATACTTTTCATAAATTTTATTTGTTAATATATAAAATTTATCTAATTTATAGCTATTTCATGACCTAGGCAATTCATTTTTCACAAGTTATCTAATTGAAAAAAAGATGATGACTTGGAAAAGTAAAGGTTTCCCTTAATATATTTTGTCTAATTCAACATACAGTATCCTACTTTAATCCTGAAGGATAGAGCTTGCTTAAAAAATAGAATTATTTATTAATTACTAAAATTCACTAAGTTTTCAAGATTACAATAAGATAAAACAAGGAAAATGTACTAAAAATATTTATTAGATGATTTGAAAGTTTCAATTCTCTTTTCTCCCAAACATGTTTAACTGTATGATTATAATAGAATTATGTTAATTAATAAACAATCTCATACTTGCAGTAGATTATTCATTTTGCTGCCACTAAATAAAGAACAAAAACTTTTTGTTAATCACTAAAATTCCTGGTCAATACATTAACATGCTCGGTATATAAGAGAATTAATTTGATTCTTCAATCAAAATAATTATATATATGTAGTATCCATTTGATTTGTCTTAATCAACTTAGTTATCCATTCTTCAAACTCATTGGATCGTGACATATTAATCTGTATAAATAGCTTTAATATTTATTATTATTATTATTGTTGTTGTTGTTGTTGTTGATGATGATGATAATTTTAGGGTTCAACCAATCCAAAGCCTAATTCCCTAACAATGACCCCAAGGCCATCAAAAGTTTGTCTACGGGTCTTGAAAAATCCTCCGAGATGTAAGATTACCTTAGATCCCAACTTTATTTTAAGAAATTGTTAAATGACATCCCTAAGTTACGGGATCACATAGGGCCTCGGGATCTCGGGATTTTCGCTTGTCACCCTAAGAACCCTGATTCTTTTACATAGTGAGTCATTAAATGAAGTGGAGTAGCGAGACCCTCAAAAACCTTAGGGTGCCAGATTATTACCGTTGACTGTCTAACACAAAGATCATATAGATCTTCAGCGAAGAGACCCCGAGGTTAATTACAATAAGTGATTTAACCTATCTGACAATCTCAAACAGGATATTCAAAGCAAATAAATATTGATTATGATTGTAGAATAAATGCAGATGATGGCGACGATAGGTCATAATTATAGAGACATATCCTTTGATATAAAGAGAGGAGTAATAATCAACTGACACTTTCCCTACTATAGTAAAAATCGACTATATAAAGTGTCCCAATGCAAGGAACATATAAGTTCTTCACTACACAAAAAAAAAGGTTGTTACCATTTTGTTCAAGTACCTCTCTTTCAATTACCTAAAGAAAAACCTTGACTTATGTATCGAAAGATTTTCATTAAAAAATTAACTTTTTCTCTTATTGTCGTTCCTTGACTTTAGGTAAATCTAATACGTCAACTGAGGATTCATTCGATGGTGTACGGAGTTCGAGGTTCTATTAATATTTTGGCACGTGTCTATAGAAAATTGAATAAAAATTCAGCGATCAAGCTAGAGCTTGCATGGATAAAATGATAGTAACTAAAACTTATCCAACTAAAAATAATGTAGTGTGACAAAGATGCTTCGAAGAATCGATTACTAGAGGCAACAATAGCGGCTAATGATAGTTATGATAGGAACTATAGGATGTTAGAAAATATGAAACTCTAGTTAAGTTCTAGTGTCCCCTCACACCATTCTACTTACAGGAGGGTGAATAAGAAGGAAGCTAATTGGGTATGACAGTTAAGGAAAGTGAAAAGCGATATATAGAGAAAAACCAACAAATCCAAATGTTGGTCAGAAAGATCTCGGAGATAAAGAAGATATTGTAAGCAAGCCTGGTTGGTCTTAAAACCACTAGCAATGGAAAGTAATACCCCAAATAAGGGAGAAACTGGAAGGTGAAGCGACCAAGCACATGAAGGTATACCCAGGAGAAAGCATCCAACTACAAAAAAGGAAAAAACATAAGTTACCGAATTACCCTATGAAGGAAGGATAGAAAGAAGAAATATGAATGCATTCATTAGAATTCTCAAGAGTTAGCCTTAATTCGTCCGCTTCACTCTTAGCTTCGAGGTAAACCGTGAAGAAAGACTGAGGATAATTTGTACTCTAAGGATATGATAAGAGTTATTGAATAGAAACGAAGGAGAGATTGGGAAATCATAGAACGTTAGGTGTTACAAAGAGAGGAAACTTGAGGTGTTTTCACTGGGGAGAAGGAGATGGAGTTTCTAGTAAAGAAACTAGTGAAGGAGATTAATAGGAAGAAGTGTGACCAATGAAGTGTAGAACTTGTTTCGCTTATAGATTCTAATCCGAGGGCCCCATTCTTAAGGAGGATTCTCGATTTAACTTTGCTTCAAAGATTTAAAATACCCTAGATCACCCCCTTTATGAGAAAGTCAGATCCTTCATTGCATATAGACTTTTTAAAAGAGATGATAATGCTAATTCAAGGATTAATTGAAGATCAAATTTGTTGCTTGTTTCCTCTCACTTTGAAAGGATAAGCAAGAATATGGTTCATCAGTTTGGGATCAAGGAGTAACTAAAGCTTTAGGCAACTTACTAACTCCTTCATTAGAGAGTTTAAAGGGGTGGTGCTCAATGCTAAGACCCTAATCTCCTTGTTATTATTAAAATAGGGTGATAGTGAAAGCCTCAAAAGCTTCATTAGAAGATATCATGAAGAGGTGATAGAAAACCTCAATTAGGGGTTGAGAGTTGATAGGGCATGGTATGCAGTCCCTAAGCATTCTATTACCACATATGAAGTAGTTTGGAGAAAGATATTATATGAAATAAAGATTGAAGACCAGGTGTTCTTAAAACTAAAGGAGGAAAGAGCGTTGGAGCCCTCTTCTTCAAAGAGGTCTCGTATTAATAAGTTCGACAACAGAAGAGAAAAAAATGATGAGAGAAATTTTTTTGATTTAAGCAGGAGGGAGGATAGGGTGCCTGAATTTTTTAAAATAAAAAAATGTAAGAATAAAGTGTACACTCGAGAAAAATAATCTCTACAAAGAGATGACGAGAAAAGGGTGGCCCACTTATAGGAATATTATAGATTTACTCTCATAAATGGCCCTTTTTCGCGGATCCTAGAGGAAATTAAAAGTGAGGGACTCTTTTGCTTGAACTAACCTTTAAAAAATAAACCAACTAGGAAGTTCTAAGAATAAGTTCTACGACTTTTATTAGGATGTCAGGATATAAGATCGACGAATACCTTTATTTGTAAGAGCAGATAGAAGTGTTAATTAGAGATAATTATCTAATAGAATTTATGATAACATTAGAGAGGACGGTTATGACCTTAAGGTGAATACCAAGCTAGAAAAGAACAATCATACCATTATGGTGATCTCGAGGAGCCTAACACCAATAGAAAATTCTAACAAGGCGCGAAAGAATTATACAAAGCATTTTGTGTCCCATTCTATTATTGAGTCCTATGTGACGAATGTAAGGGCTGAGAAGAAGCCAAGGGTGGCAGCAATCCTTATTTTATTCACCAATGAGGATGAAGTTAGAGTTCACTACCCTCCTAACGATGCCTTGGTAATGTTGTTAGTGGTAGGGACAACCCAAGTGACCAGAATTCTGGTAGAGATAGGGAAATTCACTGACATTATTTTTAAGAAAACTTTGAACTCCTTGGAGACCAAAGATCTAAGGCTCTAATCACTTGAGATAGTATTGTATGGTTTGAGGACTCTTACATCTATCCATTGGAAACTGTGTAGTTACTGATCACTATAGGAGAAAAACTATATTAAAAAATGATAATGGTAGAGTTATACGTTGTAGACCTGAAGATGCTATACTATATGATCTTGGGGAGACCTTTTTTTAGAATCGCTAAAGTAATGAAAAGTATTCATTACTAAAGCCTAAATTCTGGGTAGGAGAAGGTATTGGGATAGTGAGAGGAAACTAAAGAGAAGTCAGGTTATGCTTCGCTATATTATAAAATAACTTTTATTGTATTTTTAAATGCCTGTAGAAGGAGGTCCCAGAAGATCGATGAGAATAACTGTAATAATCCTATGTGTTAAAAACCTTGGAGAGGTAATATGGGTTACTGAAGAAGTTAGAAGCCCTAGAACCCGCAGAAGAGATAGATCCTATGATTCTAAACTTCGAGAGCCTAGAGAGAGTTATAAGGATCGGGATTCAGTTAAAAGCTGAGTAGAAGAAAAGTTTAATAGAAGCCTTGAATAGAAATATAGACATGTTTGCATGGGCCCACTAAAAAATATCGAGAATAAGTACCTGAGTGATCTCGTATCGTCTTGCAGTCGACTCGAAGTGCAAGCTTGTGACTCAGAAAAGAAGGATGTTCAACCTCAAAAGAAGATAAGCAACCTGAGTAAAAGTCTAAAAGCTCTTCAAGGTAGACTTTATCTGGAAAGTACACTATCCAGAATGGATCACCAATGTTATCATGGTAAAGGAAGCTAGTGGGGGGTGAAGAATGTGTGTGAATTCTACTGACTTAAATAAAGAGTATCCCAAGGATAGCTTCCCTCTCTTGAGGAGAGATTAGTTGGTAGATACCATTATAGGATATGAATTGCTAAGCTTTATAAATACATTCTCGGGGTATAACCAAATCTGAATACATGAACCTGATCAAGAAAAGATAGCATTCATCATCGACCAATGCTTATACTATTATAAGGTATTATCTTTTGGGCTAAAAATATGGGGGGTGACTTTTTAGAGATGGGTAAGTCAGGTGTTCAAGCTTTTGATAGGATCTATAATGAAAGCCTATGTAGAAGATATGATTACTAAGTTTCTTAAGGTTGTTGATCACGTAGAGCACCTAAAAAAACTTCTTCTTTTTTTTTTAATTTAGAAGATACAATATAGGACTAAACCCCCAAAATTGCTCATTTAGATTTTGTGCGAAAAAATTCTTGGGTATATAGTCAGTGAATAGGGGATTGAGGCCAATCTACAGAAGGTGAAGGTCATCATAAACTTGAAGTCCCTGACTATGTTGAAGGAACTATAGAGTTTGACCGAAAGGTTGGTTACTAATAGATGTTTCTTATTTTTTCAGGTTATAAGAAAAGGAAAGAAAATACAATAGATTGAAGAATGCGAGCATAGTTTTAACAAACTTAAGGAATACTTTGCCTCAATCCCACATTTGATAAGTCCAAAGAAGGGTGATATACTATACTTGTATTTGGTAGTCAGCAATTATGCGGTCCACTATACAAAACAAATTTATAGGCTAGTCTACTATACCAGTAAAGCCCTGTTTGTCACAGAGTTCAGATATTCACCTCTCAAAAAGTTGGTGCTTACTCTTGTAGTAATTGTCAGAAAATTGCATCTCTATTTTCAAGCAAACCAGACAGTGGTTTTGATTGATCAGTCCCTGAGAAAAATTCTTCACCTTCCTAATCTCTCAGGATGCCTGATAAAATGGTCAATCAGAATTAGTGAATTCGACATTAACTACAAGCTTAGGAAGAAAATCAAAGGACAAACATTGGTTGACTTTATTGTTAGAAGGTCAATGTCAGAATATCTTTAGATATTCTAAGTCTCGAGAAATGATCACCATTCTGTAGGCTCAAATGGCACAATCCAAGATGGGGGTGAATTAGATTTTAAAACTTTTATGAAATTTTTTAAATGAGGAAATGAATGAACCTGACGCAAGTGCTATGATAATTAAATGCAGAAGATAAATAAGACAGACAAGGAAAATGAAGCATATAAGATTTTTATTATGGTTCAACTAATGATCTACGTTCACTCTTTTCGGTTAAATCTGCTCACACCGAGGATTACTAAGTCCTTGTTTCTACGGGTCAAGAAGAACCCAATTATAAGTCTTTCTTATGACGGGTAAAGGGCAACCACAAATATAACTTCCTTTAGAATGGGTGAAGTGAAACCTAATACAATCTTTCTTACAACGGATGAAGAGTAACCTAAAATGTATCTCAATAAAATAGAGATAAATGTTTAAACTCTCAAAAGAGTGTATATTCAATAAGCATAACTCTATTTTGATTGTAGGTTACTCTTTTGAAGACTCTTTTGACCCCTCTCCGTATCGATACTTGGCTTTAGATGTATCGATACTTTGTTTTCTTGATAGTCGATGTATCGATACTTCGACTAATTTTGGACTTCCTTGAGCTTCTTTGAAGATAGGTATCGATACATTTCATTTCTTCCCATATGTATCTGATGGCACAAAAATGTGTATAAAAGAGATATCAGTGACAAACCAAGAGGGGGGTGAATTGGCTTTATAGAAGATTAAAAACTAAATGACTGAATATTTATGCCAATATGAATGCTTTACAAATATGTTGATAAATTAAAGATAAAACAGTCAAAGCAGTAAATAAAAGATAGAGAGAGCGAGAATGCAAACACAAATTTATAGTGGTTTGGCATAACCAGGCTACGTCCACTCTCTCAGCTTTCATCGGGCTGAGACTCTACTATCTCTTCGTTTGCACGGGTCAAGAATAACCCAGATTACAATTGTTAGAGATATGCCCTAGAACCAATCGTGTCATATGGTTCAGGGTTATTATTTCTTTTTATATAAACTTTGTAATTATTTGTAAAAATATTTACATTTAATAAAATGACATTTCTGTATCTTGCATTGTGTTCAGTTGCTTGTTATTATATTTATTTAATAATACGAGATATGTTCCTATATATATATTGTGGGTCAAGATTCTATCCATAAAGAGTTATGGATATGAGAGCAGAATCTTCGATTAATTATATATAAAACGTGTTCC
>JAVXUL010066024.1:0-10041 GCA_035590515.1 Trichilia minutiflora
AACAGGTACTAATGCCTTGCGGGTTCTAGAGGTGCATTCTAAATAATAGGATGTATTTCTGGAATTCGCGGCGATTGCCACGTGGCCGACTAGGGTCGGGGCGTGACAATGTTAGCATTGGAAGATATGTGACTGAGAAGCTTGGCTTAGAAAAATGGTGACTTATTGGTATTAAAATGTCAATTGTGATATTGTTGCTCTTTATGTTATTATATTGATAATAATGTGAAGAAATATGTTATAATTGTTTACGATGCTTTTCATAAAGAGCATGATGTGTCATTTGTGAATGAAAATGTTGCAAAAATATTTTGTATGGTTTTAGACACTTTTATACCAACATGAGTTATTTTCATTATTTAAATTGTTTTAACATTGTTTTGAAATTATTTGATGTGTTGGGATCAATAAAGATTCAATAAGAAGTGTTTTAAAATGTTGTTTTGTTGGCTTCATTGAAGAAATGGGATGAAAATTGGTAAAAGCCAAGAAAATACAAAAACATAGGAGGCATTGTGCAGGCCACTGCATATGCGTGTGTTACATTTACCAGTTTGCCTGCCAGTGGATAGGCATGTGTGACCAGGATCAATAGGCACATGGATTACACGCCACCCAATCGTTGCCTGATCCTTCTTTCGTTGTTGCAAACATGTGTTCATGCACACGATGTTTTTCAACCTACCCCAATTCAATTTTTAAATGATTTTGATCCTTAATTTTTGAATTTTATTATTTATAACAAAGATAGCACACCAAACGAGGTCGATCTTGATGAGGGATATTTTGATAATTTATCTTGTAAGACCAAATATAAATTTTGAATTTGTTCAAAATTTTTGACAGATAGATAATTTGTTATTCTCATAATTTGTTCACAGGCCATAACTCTCATATATAACTAATTTGATTAGTACCTTCAGTTATTGAAAATTTAATTATTGTATTAAAAATTTTGGTTAGGAATTATTTTGATCGAATAGAATATAAGGATTAATTCGAATTAGTTATTTTTAAAAATCTAGAATTAATAGAATTTTAGTGAGAGTAATCTAGTTGACCTATTAGTTATTATTAGATAAGGGCTCTCACAGAGAGTCATAATCTAGTTGACCTATTTTTTTATAGAGTGTATTAGGCTACCAATAACTATTAGGTGAGAGGTCTGATAGTATCTCTATTTAAGAAAAAGCATTGGGTTTATCTTAACTAGATTAAAGCACCAATAACTGTCAGGTAAGGTGTCTGAGATATAGAGATTGATTGATCATACCTTGTAAGGAGTTATAAATAGAAAAGAGTTTCTAACTTGTTAGGCTTATCAGATCAATAAATGTTAGGTGAGGTTCGGTAAGTTCGATAAGAACTTGATCACCCATAAAATTAAAATGTGATTCAAGTTGTGCCTATCCAAGTGAATATAGGATTGAATCTAAGTAGTGATAGTACTATTTGATTTAAAGTTCAAAACTAAATCATTTGATATTTACACTAATACATATTAATATATTATAACTATCTTACTAATTGCACAAATGGATATTTGATCTTGTGATACAAGAAAATATTTAATCCTCTTCTAAAACTATGATGCTTATAGGCTGACTAGATCTGACTTTAAAGTCTGGTATAAGAATCTTAGAATTGTTCTGGATTCTGAAAAATAGGTGACATTTTTTAAGAACTAATACCCATAACTTTATTTGAGAGTTTTTTATTTAAAAAGAGAGAAAACTTTTAGAAATAGAAGGAATATAATCTTAAAATAAGATAATATATGTTGGTGTCGATTACTGATGACGTATTAACCCAATATAAGGATATATTAAATGCCTGTAAGATCTATTTCTTTTTAGTGGAATTACCCGAAGAAAGCTTAAAGGCTAGAAAGTTGAATTGTCAAGAGCCTTATTTCAAATGAGGCTTAATAAAGGAAGGCTTCCAGAATCTCATTTTTTGAAGATGATAAATCGTATGGGGTAATTATATGCCTGAGGGTTTAGTATAGATCGCACATTGTAGATTGACTTGATGTTTCAATATCTCCTTCATAATTTTGAGCTACTCCAAACAACATGTAGTTTGACTACACAAGAATGGATCCTCCTCAAATTGTTAAGAGAAATAATTTCTTTTCACAAAAGAAGAAAAGAAATGGTAAAGCCAAAATGAGTGTCATTTTATAAGTAACTTGGTTATTGAAAGAGGAATTATCCTTTTTACTTAAAAGTCTAAGTATAAAAGAAAACGTGAAGTACATTTTCTTGTCATATTAATAGAAAAAAATTAATTGTTAATTTAGATTCTAAATTCTAAATAATAGATTTAGATGCCACTTCATGTAATTGTATATTATTATAGGATATTTAGATTTAGAAGTTACTCGAGAAAAGTACAATAGCATTGATGATGGTCAATAGAGCAATAGTTAATACTGCATATTCAAGAGCATGCAAACTTGTTTTGCATACTGGCTATACTTTTATACTATAAAAAGTGGTGTAATTTGATACTGCCAATAAAACATCTTATCTGTCAATCAAATGTGTAAATGTGGTTATATATTTGATTTTAATCGATGTAAATGTTCCATTTATTTGAGATATAAATTAATTGGCAATGGTTTGAATATAAATTGTTTATATGTTCTTGAAATAATAAATTAACATGACAAATATCATTAATAAAGAAAGATCTAGAAATGAGATCAATTCAAAATGAATATGACATCAATGATTACGTCATACTAGAGTAAAGAATTAAAAAGATGGGTAAAGATAGACTCAAATATCCATTAGGTCTTGAACCTTTCCTAACTTGTGAATCTTGTCTACAAAAGAAAAATGATTAAATTGCCTTTTGTAGGATAAAGGAAAATAGCCATTGAAGTTTTTGAATCGATATACACAAATATATGTGGTCCATTTAGAGAAATGGTTAGAGGTAGTTTTTGTTACTTAATAACCTTTATCAGAGATTATTCATGATATAGTTATGTGTACTTAATAAAATACATATTGAATTTTTTTAAATGTTCAAAGAATTTAAAGCAAAAATAAAGAAACCAACAAAAAAAGTATTAAAATGCTATGATCGGATCATGGTAAGGAATACTTTAATACTAAATTTTTAGATTATTTAAAGATCAATGATTTTGTATCTCAGTCGACTCCTTTCGATATACCTTAGTATAATAGTATATTGAAAAGAAGGGATCGTACCGTATTAGATATGATATTATCAAATATGAGCTTTTTGTATTACCAACATATCTTTCAAGAAATACCTTCTATACCACAGTTAACATTTTAAATAAGGCTCTATCAAAAATTGTTTTCAAAATTCTATATAAGATATGGTATAAGAAACTACATAAAATCTGAGAAAGGTCAAATTATAAGATATCTTAAAGATAATTTATGATATTTATTCTACTTTCAAGTTGGTC
Organism: Trichilia minutiflora; assembly: GCA_035590515.1. Taxonomy (NCBI): domain Eukaryota; kingdom Viridiplantae; phylum Streptophyta; class Magnoliopsida; order Sapindales; family Meliaceae; genus Trichilia; species Trichilia minutiflora. The sequence goes on from JAVXUL010066024.1 coordinate 3,449, forward strand.
GAAAGATTTCAATTAGTAAACATGTTCAGGTCTCTAAGAATTAGTTCATAGAGGAAAGTGGTATAGGTAAAAAAATCAAGCTTTTAGAAGAGTCTGAAAAACTTGATGAAGATCAACCTCAGATGGATGAGCATGTTAATGCAGATAAACTAGTGCATAATGATGAGCTTTGTAGGTCTAAATCTTAACCCTCTGTAGATAAAAATTGTCATAAATATTCTAGGATATCATATTCTCCTTAGACGTACTTTTTTTTCTAATAATGATTCTAAATCATTTATGATAGGATAGGGTATACAATGGGAGGTTTTAGAACTTACAAAAAATGATATTTGATATCAATTCTAGAAAATGGCTTGAGGCCATAAAATCTAAAATGGACTCCATCAATACTAATTAGGTGTAGTCACTTATTAATCCACTAGAGGAAATTATTCTTATTAGGTGTAAATGGGTTTACAAAAGAAATATTAGCATAGATAGAAGAGTAGAGACTTTTAAAGCTAGACTAATAGCAAAAAGTTGTACTCAAAGGCAAAATGTTGACTATGAAAAAAAAATTTTCACTAGTTGCTATGCTAAAGTCTATTCAAATATTACTTGCTATTACAACTTCTTATGACTATAAGATATGGGAAATGAATATAAAGACACCTTTCCTCAATGGTTTTGTTGAGGAGACCATATATGTATAGAGTAACTTGTAGGTTATACTTCAATAAATAGTCATAATATGTATTAGTTGCATATATCCATTTAAGGATTAAATCAAGTTTCTAGAAGTTAGAATATATGATTCAAACATGCAGTCAAATCATTTGGCTTTATTAAGAATATTGATGAACCATGTGTCTGCAAGAGAAAAATTTATAATGCCATAACATTCCTAGTGTTGTATATAATTATCATATTACTAAGAAAACATGATATAGGCATGTTCACTGAGATGAAATTATGTTTGTCTAATGTGTTCTCCATTAAGAATTTGGGAGAAGTGACCTAAATTTTGAGTATTCATCTTTATAAAGATAAAAAGAAATGAATAGTAGGTCTTTCCCAGAATATGTACATAGAAAGATACTAAAGAGTTCAGTATAGAAGATTTTAAGAATGGGTTCTTACCTTGCATTCATGGAGTTCATCACTCTTAGTAGATAAAATTGAAGACTGAAGTCAACCAAGTGTGTATGTAGAGATTTTCTTATACTCAAGTCATAAAGAGTCTTATATACACCATATCATGTACACTATCTGAGATATATTATACTGTAAGTGTTACGAGACAATATCAGGTAAAAACTAGAGAACAGCATTGGACTGTTATAAAAATGTTCCTAAGGTACTTGAGAAGGACTAAGGATATAGTTTTGACATATAGAAGGGGTGAATTAACAATTATATTAATTTTAACTTTTAGTCAAATATAAATGATAGAAAGTATACATCCACATATTATAAAAGCTGAACATATCGCTGCTTCTAAAGTTGCAAAAGAGACTATCTGATTCTATAAGTTCATGAGTGAACTCGGAGTGGTTCTATCCATTAATAATCTAATAGCTTTGTACTGTGATAATAATGGAGCAATAGTACAAACTAAAGAATATAGGTCCCACCAGAAGTTCAAAAATATTTAGTATAAGTATCAATTAAATCAAGAAGTTTATGTTAGATGAATACCTAATTGTGCAAAGACTCCATCGACAGATTGCGTAGTAGACCCACTCATTAATCCGGTGACACAACAGTAACGGAGTCACAATCTTGAGAAGATGGGTAAAAGATATCCTTGTGATTGGCTTTAGTGCAAGTGGGAGTTTGTTGGAGATATACTGTAGACCTAATCATTGTATATGGGTCAGGGATATTATCTATAGTAAATATATCTTAGTAATTAATTATAAATTATTTATGATTAATTACAAATGACATTTTATTATTATTTTACATTTCTTTGGTTGCGCTTTATTGATTATTATAATAATACGAAATGATATCTCCGTGATATATTATGTGTCAAAACTCTATCTATAAAGTGTTGTAGATATGAGGATAGAGTCTATGATTTAAGTACATCTAAATAAGTTTTCAATTGAGGTGATGTCATTAGAGATAATGATATTACATGATTGGTATGTTTGTTACTGTTAATGGATAGTATTCAATGATAATAATTGGGTGATGAGTCTCATATCACAAGAGCATAAATATGAGTACTACGTTTGAGAATTTCATGGCCTACACTTGATCGAAAGTCGATAGTATAAGAACTTTACTACATGAAAGTACGACTATATAGGTTTATCTGGTATAATCTTCTATGTATTCTAGGGGTCATAATATCTTGTTGGAGTTTAACTATGATCATTAAGAACTTCAGATACAATGAGTTATACTAAAGTAATGTAAAAGGGTTCGTATAGGCTTATGAGCTCATGGTGAACTCAAAGAGTCTGATATATTGATCAATAGGTAATTTTATTCTTTAATATAAATAATAAATTCTCTTGACAATAATGCATTAGGATTAATGAATGGTTAGGATTAATTCTTTAATTATAAATTAAAAAATTAAATATATATCATATATTTTTAATTATTATTATTGTTTGACTTAGTTAAATTATAATTATTAATTATTTTTAATTGTATTAATAATAATAATAATAATAATAGTTTTTTATTATATGGATAATAATGAGTTTTAATATGATTAAATTGGTTTTAATACGCTTGTTTATGTCCACCGATGGTAAGCTTTTACTTGCTTGAATCTTATTGAATGATATGTTGTAAGAATGATTCAATTTCCATTGATTTTAGCATGCCACCCATATGTCAATTGAAAGGTTATAAAATCATGTATTTTTATTTTTGTTTTACTTCTTTTTGACTTGAAAAACATCCATCATCCAATAATAAAGGAGAAGAACTATTGCTTCTTCTTCTTCCTTGGTGAAAAATGTCCATGGTTGGTTTAAAATAAATTTTTTTGTTTTTTAGCAAAATTTAGAAAAAGAAAGAAGGAAAAATAAAGAAACAAAAGAAAAATTAGTTTTTCTTTGTTTCTTACTTCTTCATCTAGCAAAGAAAATTTTTCAAGTTTTGGAAAATATTTTTTAGTTTGCTAAAACTTGAAAACTTGTTTTTCAAGTGGTTAATGTCTTCCATCATCAAAAACCAGAACTATCGTCATCAACTTGGTGCGTAGATATGCCTAGAGGTCAATTGGAGATGGTTGGCTAGTTGGATAATTTCATTTGGTATGAGTTTCTAACCTTTGTTAATGATTTTTCATGAAAAATTATTAAAACCATTAAAGCATGCATATAGGTTTTTATGGATCTTTATAGGTTTTTCATGTATAAATGTAAAATTTGGTTTTGTTTCCCATGAAAACCTCACAAACGTGGCAACAAACACTCCCAAATCATTTCAAACAAACATAGCTTACCAAAATCAAAACAATGCAATTTTTACTAAGATTCAAACTTAATCATCATCCCATCATCATATGTCAATACACAACTTAATATCCAAACTTTGAGCTCTGATACTAACATAAGATTCTAGCATGTCATGTTTCCTAAAATATGAAAATAAGTTTACATGCCATAGGATCTAGGAAATAAATTGCATATGGAATTGAAAATTTTACTCTATATGGTTGTCAATCTTGCTATCTTATCTTCTAGATTTTAAAGCCCTAAAGAACCAAAATATATTCTCCTCTATGAAGTGATGCCTTTAGCTTGTTATTTCCCTCTTTGGCTTTCTTAGATTCAATCAAACAATTTGATTGAAATAGGGTTTTCAACCAAACATCCTAATTTCCAACACTTAGATATTAACCTTTCACACTTGAAATTGATTACTCAAATTCTTAGATCACTTCCCAAGTAATCTTAATTCACATTGAACAAGTCAAAATGACAAAAAAAATGATCACCATATCTGGATATGAAAGTTATGGTAAAGGGAAGAAACTTTCCTCTTTTGTTTTTTTGTTTTTCATTTTTAAGAAAATGAAAAATAAATATAATTATATATATATATAATTTAATTAACATTTAATTAAATTAAATAATTGGATATAAAGTTGCCAAATGAAGGGACTAAATTTATACACATATAATGTGTATCCACCATCCAAGTGTAAATTAAGTATAAAGCCAAGATTTTTCCACTTGTCAATATTTCATTTGATAGGATGAAAATGTTAACATACATCGCTTTTTTTATTACCAAACTTAAGTTGATCAATCAAATTGTCTTAGTATAGTATATTAAAGCAAAGTATAAAATAATTAGAAAAAATCAAACTAATTATGGGTAAGACTTAATAGGTTCACCGTAAAATCGACTGTAAACAATATAACTTAATTAAACTTCTTTAATTCCTTTTATATCTTGAATTAAACTCTTTATTTCTTTTGATTAATTAATCTTCCACGAGATTAATTACATTTGTCTATAGACCAATATTGACACTTAACCATGCAATATAGCCCCTAGATAATAATGAAGTGCAAAGCTTCAATAATAAACCTTTCTATCATCAGTTGTCATGTAATTCAATCCTTCCATCACACAGTGATCTGATTGAATCAGGGATATGTTATAATCGTCAAACCCTTTTAAATCCAATGCTATGTATAATAAATAACATATAAAGACTTTATTGTGTATTTCTATTAAGAATACACTTCTCAACTACACATAATATACAACTTTGATCAAGGATTTTATGAGTAAATTTTAAATTATTCACATAAAGCATTATACCTTAAACACTAAGGCTAATAGATCATTTCTCGAATATTCAAATACCTTTATAAATGTCTCACCATACCCAATAACTACTTATCACAAGCCTAAGGACAGACTTGTCCTAATCAGTATCTGCGAACTCCATTCCTAGAGTTCATGAGGATTATGGTAAATCCTTTATGTCAATGTATACATGTTGTTACATGTAGATCATACGATAGAGGGTGTATTGGTCTAAAATTATTTGAGGAGGTGTGTGTGGTGAAAAATAATTAGTCAGTGAGAAAAACATAAATTTTAACCTCAAAATCATCTCCAATTGAAAAAATCTCCTACCATTTTTATAGAGCTCAAAAAGAGCTTTCTATTGATATATTATAGGTTCTATAAGGTGAAGTAGGCTCCAAGTCATGACTATTTAAAGTAATAGTTCTCAGTTGAGCAAAAAGAAAGCAAGTATTGATATACATGAGCTAAAGTATCGATACTTGGTATTAAAGGATTAAAAGTATTGATACGTCACCCAAAAGTATCAATATTTTAACACGTAAATTCTCATCACGATACACCTAGAACAGGAAAGTATCAATACTTAGACACACAAGTATCGATATGTTTTGTTAGCACGATAGGTATTGATACACTTCAAAGAAAGTTTCAATACTCTATGGTTATAGTGAACAGTAGAATCTAAGTATCAAAACATTGAGAAGAGAGTATTGATACTTGGAACTATAGTAAATAGTGAAAGGCCAAGTACAGATATATTGTTGAGGAAGATATCGATACTTAGAGGAAAGTATCGATACTTTGGGAAATAAGAAGAACCTAGAACCCAACTTTTGATAGAAAGTATCGATACTTGGAGAGGAAATATCTATACTTTCATACATGATGGATTTGAAAGATCATTTTCAATAGAAAGTATCGATACCTAGAGAGAAAGTATCGATTGGTATCAATACTTTGAGACTTGTCAAATTTTTAGTGTGATTTTAAAGGATATTTCAGCCATTTCATGGCTCATTATATATGAGTGATCAACACTTATCTTCTTTATTTCTCTCTCTTCTTCATCTGAGACCCATTCTCTCTATTTCCTTGATTCAAATCCTTTCTCGTCCAAATCTCCACCAATCTACAATGTTCTTTATAGAATAGCATCAAAAATCAACAAAAAACAATGTTTCATCAGAGTTTTGCTTGAAGATTCAAGAGCAATCAAGAGAGAAGGATCACGGGTGAATAATGACTAAGAGAATGAATCAAGCAAAAAGAGAACTCAAAACATATCTACCAGCTTAGGTAAATACGCCCCTCAGCTTATTTCTCTAATTCAAGTTATTTTTTAGTATAAATCAAGAAAAAGTAGCTAGGTTACTATTTTCAAAACCCTAGATTTTGGGTATAATCTAGTTTATCAATTACATTGATAAATTAAGATGTTTAAGTGTGTAATGGTGTTAAGAAAAACTGAGAATGATTCTTGGATGAGTAGGGATGGGGACAGTTAAAAATCTTACAGTGTAGAGATAGATAGATAGAGAAAAAGGTTACTAGTCCAATCTTAAGTTAAAAAAGATCGTTTTGATAGTTTAGTACAAAAATATGCATCATACATTTCCTAACATGATTATTTGTGTGAAAGGTTATAGAACTTTATAGATATATGTATCACACCTGTGTGTGTACCTTAAGGGCATATTTGTAACTTCATCACATTTTCTGTTCATGATTTTTACATCTATCGTGCCTATCCGTAGTTCGTTCGCTTATTTTTGAGTGTATTTGAGTTTGTGAGAAAGATCTGAATTTTTGACCTC
>JAVXUL010066035.1:0-10041 GCA_035590515.1 Trichilia minutiflora
GAGAGTTAATCATACTTTAAGTGTAAAATGATAAATTTAACTCTTAATACACATACACTTTTATGTACTCATCATTAGCTGTTAGTAGATTTTTAATCCTTGTGGGAATGATACTCTACTTTTCTTTTACTATAAAATTCAATACTGTGCACTTACAATTTTTCACATCTGATTTTGTGTGTTTATTTAATGGTGGACAGTGGTGGGCCAATTTTTTTAATTAAATCATGTATAGTTTTATTCTTTACTTACTAAATTAAACTTTTATAAAGCATCATTGTTTTTACTTATATATAAAATTCACAAACGGTTTTGGGGTTTTCCAAGCCCAAGGTAATTGTCGAAAAAGGGGACAAACCTAATGATTTTATATACGTTTTATGTTTTTAAAATAAATCAAATGTTTTAGATTTCATCGCTTTTAGAATGATTTCCAAATAATGATTTTGTATTTTAAAAGAATGTTTTATCTTATAAATTTTTTATATTAAGTAGTATTTATTTGTTGTAATATTTAGTTCATTCATTAAATATACTTTCGTATACTTACCCTCCCCCATCCCACATCACCCCACTTTTTAGTTTAAGGGAAGATAAGCTTTCAGAGCGCGTCTACTTGGTAGTAACCCCCTTCGGATTTTGAAGGCATCAGGTATATATTTGAATCGACTCATCTACTAGAATTTAGAGTCCATTGGAAATGTTTATTATTTTATTATTTTGATATTTATTTTCATGGATCGTAAAATGATTTATAAATCGTTTTAGTTTTATTTTTATTTATTTGATTATGTATTAAAATATTTTGATAGATGACTTATGAAATGATTTGAATATTTAAAAGTGTTTGTAGTTTGAATGAGAAATTTTAAGAAATTTGAATAATAAAAAAAGATTTTTGAAAGTTTTTAAATATATGTTTTTGAAATAAGATTTTTAAAGATCTTGCTTTTAAGATGTATTAGGAGAGAATATGTAATAATTATTACATACGGAAATCAAAAATTAGGGTGTGATAGGTTCAGTCAATATATGGACCATTAATTGTTAGAATTGACTTCATAAAGTATTGAAAATAATTTACAGTCCAGGACATGTATTTTAGGGACATGTATTTTCTGAAAAAAAAAAAACTTCTGAACTTTAGCGGAGATGACAGCTTTAGGATGAATGAAGTACTTGTATCACTCTGGTACATAGTGGGTCTGTGGCCGTTAATGTATAATATGTTATTGTTTCGAACAGGTAGAAGGCACCTTTCAGTTCTTACTCTTCGTTCTTCAATTATTAAGTAATATCCTCTATTTAGATTTCTAAGAATAAGCTCAATTCAACTCTTTTGCCTGTTTGTTACGCTTTTACTTTTCATGTGGCTGAAATAGATTGGGACTGGTAGAAAAATCAGCAATTACAATGTTATAGATAAAGAAGATTTACTGTAGTGAGAACTTAGAAGCAAATATATCGATTGTCGTCCACTTATAGCGTGGGCAAATAAAGCCTTAATACGATGCTTGTTGCAGCAGTTCAAATATAGGAGAATGACAGGCTGCTTTATGAATTCTAAATTCTATATTTATTTAATTTAAATATATTTATTACAAAATCAGCCTGCTTGTTAGTTTGTTACAAATTTATTTAAAATCATTCTAAATTCTATATTTATTTAATTTAAAAAGTTTATATTTTTAACATGTGTAGTTTATGTATTTAATGAGTCGTTGTTGGTTGATTTTATTAACAAACAATAATTATATTTGCATTTGGATTGATAGAGCAGGTTTTGAATTGTAGAATGTTATTTTATTAAGAAGTGAAGGCAACTAAAGGTAAAGAGTTATTTTTTTGTCACTATATTAAGTATACAAATATTAATCAATGAAATGGTTTGAAAAATGGATTATGTGTTATATTATGTTATATTAAATATTAAAAATTAAAAGAAATAAATGAATTCTAATATATCTATATTTATAACATTAGAAAATGCTATATATAACAATGATAACAAATACTTAATGCTATAGATTATTAGTGGTAGCATTTGTTTTATAGTTCATATTTTAATTAAATATTGTTTTACAAGGATTTTTTTAATAAATTTATTAATAGTTTGTATTGGGATTGATATATACGTGAGGCCTTTAGGCTAATTGCAAATGAATGAGAATGATATGATTTATGCTTTGATTTGCTTATTAAATTATTTGATGATTTTATGGAGGACTATATTTTTATGATACATGTAATTTTATAAAGATGCATTGATTTATAATGATGATTTTAGATTATATGATCAATTTTTGGACTATATGATTATACCTAGAATTTATAATGGTTTTATACAATGATTTTTAAATTATTTTGGTGAAATTAATAATTTTTTTATTTATTTGAATTTATGATAAATGATGGTTTTTATAAACGAAATATTGATTTTATATTGCATATGAGATGGATAGCTCTAAATTGATTTAGATTACATTGATGACATAGCCATTAGGCTAGTTTTATGCTTAGTTTTGTGATATGATCGGATAACCAAAATTTATTTTATGATATTTTGGTTGAAGAGCCAATTGATTTTATTGATTTTATATGATGATATGACCAATGGATCAAGATTATATATTGATTGTAGCTACAAGGAAATAGCCCAAATGAGGACCTATGAGAGATCGTTCGGATGAGTGGTTTATCAGTAGAGCCAATATAAGGGGGATGATGATCCCATTTGTGATGGAGTGATCAACTAGGTAAAAAGTAGAGGACAATCACATAGGGTATCATGTGGTTACTTAAGGTCAATATCAATGGTGAGCATTATTCTATAGATACTTGTATGTATACTTTATATTTTAGTAAATAAAAGTTTATTTTATTCATGAATTTTCTTTGTATAGAAAAAACTACTGACGATCTCGAGATTACTCTTGGCTCGAGTAATCTTTGAGAAAGGGAGTCAGCCTAATGATTTTTATTTGATTTATGATATTTTAAATGAAATAATGAATTTTACTTGAATTGTATGATATATTAAGAAAAACCAAATTTTTATTTCTTATTATAAGTTTAAATTGGTTTTAAAGCAATTAATTGTATGAATATATGTATATTTATATTTTTATCTATTTACAGAGTATACATCTATATACTCATCCTCCACACTTTAGTTTTAGGTAAACTTAAGATTAGCATAGCAAGTAGCATGGTGGTGTTGGCATTAAAACTTAGAATGTTTAGTTATATTTCTAAATTCGACTGATATTTGAAAAGATTTGTGTCTATTGGGAAATATTATAATTTAATTTAGTTATATATTTTTATATATGAGATTTATAAAGAAATTATGTGTTATTTAATATGTTAATGATTATTTTGAGATGAGACATTGGATTTGAATTTGGTTTAGAATTGAATTGACCGTTGGATTGAGAATTTTAAGATTGATTTAGATTTGATATGAAGTATGATTTGAACAGAAGTAGTAAGATGTTTTAAGTATTTTGAGAGTGTTTAAAAATTTTTTTTAGGTACCTCAGAGCCTTACAAGTCTTTAGAGTACTTACTGAGCTACAGGATTTATTTTAAAGACTTGTGACGTTGTCACAAATGGGTCTCACAGATTAGGATGTGACACTCTATATACCTCAATGCTAAAAAAGGTACAGGTATTACTGTCTCATCAAACTTTTAAATTTTTAAGTTATCTCTTCAATTATGATATTATGTCATAGTACTTTCACCATCAAAATAATCTTACTCCTCAGGACCCGTTTTTGCCAATCAAGAATCCTCATCGATTGAATCACATAACTGAGATTCTCTCTTAAATCGATCGATGATGCTTAAAGTATGTGTAATAAATCTGACACATACTTCTTAAGCATAGATATGTGGAATATATCATGAATCTAGCTCAGTTCTAGTGGCAAATCTAATATATACATTACCGGATGAGTTCTTTTCATAATACTGAACAGTCTAATATATCGATGATGCAATTTTTCTTGATTTATTAATTTGATTATTTCTTTCTATGGCAATACTTGCAAGAAAATCCGATATCCTATTTCAAATTCTAAATCTCTTATACAATTATCCGCATATGATTTCTATTTATCCTTTACCTCTTTTAATCTTTCTATAATAATCTTAACTTTTTTAGTGGTGATCTCAATCAATTCAATATTACCAAGCTTTCTCTTACCAACTTTATCCCAATATAATGGAGTTTTATATTTTCTACCATATAAAGTCTCATAAGATGCCATCTCAATGCTAGTATAATAATTGTTATTGTATACAAACTCTATCAATAATAGATACATATCCCAACTACCTTAGAACTTTATAACGTATGTCTGAAGTATATTTTCAAGTGTCCGGATAGTTCTTTCTAATTGTGCATTGGTTTGAGGATGAAATATAGAATTGAAAATTAATTGATTATCTATAACTTTCTGAAGTCTTGACTAGAATCGAGATGTAAAATAAAGATCCCGATCTAACATAATCATGGATGGTATTTCATGTAATTTGATGATCTCTGCTATATATAATCTAGCTAACTTGTTCAAGGAGGAATTTATCCGGATTGGTAGAAAGTGAGCAGATTTAGTGAATCGATCCACTATCACCCAAATCGCATCATTGCTAGCTTGTGTCTGAGGCAAACCAACCACAAAATCCTTTGTAATATGCTTCCACTTTTACTTTCACTCAGGTATAGGTAGCGACTGTAGGGTTCCCGTAGGTTCCTGATACTCTACCTTTATCAACTAGCATATCAAGCATCTAGCCATAAATTCGGCTATATCTCTCTTTGTGTCTAACTACCAATAACTCTTCCTGATGGTTCTCTATATTTTTGTATTATCTGAATGTATAGCAAAAGCAGAATTATGAGCTTCCTCCAAATAGCCTCTTACAATGCCCTGTCATTGGGTACACAAATCCTTTCTTTGTAGGTCAATATCTCATCCTGATAAAGTGGAAACTATTCTCCTTACCATTTAAGATCCTTTAGCAAGCCTTAACTAGCTTACTATCTTGCATTTAATTTTATCTAATCTGATCTACAAGGGTAGGTCTGACTACAAAATTAGCTACCAAGGCTCCAACCTTATTACACCCTAGTATTATTCTCATTTTTCTTAAACCCATCAACAAAGGTATGTAGGTGATGTAAATGTGAGCTAAGTCAACGAAAGATTTCCAACTCAAAGCATCTGTCATAATATCGCCTTTTCTAGATGATAGTCAATGATTAGGTCATAATCCTTAATCAATTCCAACCATCTCCATGGATTTAGTTTCAATTCTTTCTGCCTAAGTAAATACTTGAGGTTCTTGTAATCCGTGAACACCTGGTACTACTCCCTATGTAGGTAATACCTCTATATCTTGAATGAAAATACTACAACTGTCAATTCTAAGTCATAGGTGGGATAATTCTCTTTATGCTTCTTCAACTGTTGAGATAATATCATTTTCCCATTCTATATTAGCATACATCTGAGACCCTATCTCAAGGCATTAACCATATATCTGTCCCCTAATATGAGAAGTGTTAAGATTAGTGCCCAAATAAGACGATTATTCAGAGCTTGAAAATTTTGCTCACACTGATCATCCCATTCAAACTTGATCTCTTTCCTTATAAGTCAAGTTAGTGGTGTAACCAATAAGGAGAAAATCTCAATAAATCTCTTATAATATTCTGCTAGTCCCAAGAAACTACGGATCTTTGTGGAATGCTTTGGCTATTTTTACTATACTATTGCTTCAATCTTTCTCAGATCTATAAATATTCCACTGCCTGATACAACGTGTCTGAGAAAATTTATCTCTTTAAGTTAAATCTCGTACTTAGAAATTTTTGTATACAACAGTCTCTCTCTCAAAGTTTGAAGCACTACTCTGATATATTGAGCATACTCTTTTTTACCTTTTGAATGCACAATTATGTCGTTAATAAACACGATGTCAAACTTATCTAAATAGGGGTAAAAAAATTTGATTCATCAAATCTATAAAAGCTACAAGTTCATTTGTTATTTTAAAAGGCATGATTAGGAATTTATAATGACCATAACGAGTTTTAAATACCGTCTTATGGATATTGTCTTCTCTAACCCTAAACTGGTGATATCTCAATTTCAAATCAATCTTAGAAAACACATTTGTACCCTACAACTGATCGAATAAGTCATCAATTCTTAGCAGTGGATACTTGTTCTTGATGGTTACCCGGTTGAGTTATTTATAATCAATATATAACCTTAACATACCATCTTTTTCTTTTATAAATAATACCGATATACCCCACAGAGACACACTTGGTAAGATAAATTCTTAACCAAATCTTCTAACTAAGCCTTTAGTTCTTTCAATTCTGTGGATGTCATGTAGTAAGATAAATTAAAATTGGTGTCGTCCCTAGCATAAGGTCTATATAAAATTCAAATTCCCCATCAGATGATAATCCATGTAATTCCTTTAAAAATATATTGAAGAATTCTCTAATCACTGACATCTATTTTGGACTAACTCTTGAAATTGATTTATGAACCACATATGCCAAATATGCCTAACACCTTTTTATAACAATTTCTTATGACTCTAGATTGCCTGTCAATTGCTAAATGAGATAAACTGCCCATTGATTTTCTATTCAGAGCACCTGCTACCATATTCGCTTTGCTTGGGTGGTACTAAATGGTACAGTTATAATCTTTTAGGAGTTCAATCTAATGTCCTTGTCTTAAATTTATATCTCTTTACTCAAGAATATATTTGAGGCTGTTCTGATCCGTGTATACCTTAAATGTCTTGTCGTATAGATAATACCTTTAAATCTTGAGAGGGAAAATAACTGTCGCTATTTTTAAGTTGTAAATCTGTAGTTACCTTGATACATATGCTATTATTTTGTCAAAATGCATTAAGACACACCCTAGCTAACTTTGACAGCATCATAATATAACACAAATTCTGCTGACCCTGATGGCAAAATTAAAATGGGAGTCGTGGTCAAACACTCCTTAAGCTTCTGAAAGCTCTTTTAACATACATTCAACTAGACAAATTTTATATTCTTTTGAGTTAGGCAACTCAAGGCGTTATCAGCTCTAGATTACTTTAATATTTCTACTATCTATTCGTTAAACACTACGTGGCCTTCTGTTCCCTTAATATCTATAACATCAAATAAAGGTGTCTCTCATATTTTTCGGTATTTTGAAAATACAATCACAAATCGATCCAAGAAAGGTTTGAATATCCTATTCATCAAATCTATAAATGAAGTTGGTGTATTAGTAAGTCCGAAAGATATTACTAAAAACTTATAGTGGTCATAACGTGTACGAAAAGTTATTTTTAGGATATCTTCTTTCTTTATTCGTAATTGATGATACCCTAAACAAAGGTTAATCTTAGAGAAACACTAAACTCCCTAAAATTGATCAAACAAATCATCTATATGTGACAATGAGTACTTGTTCTTCATAGTGCTTTATTTAGCTGTCTATAATCAATATACAATAGTAAAGTTCTATTCTTATTCTTTATGAATAGAATTGGAGCAACCCACAGTGATACGCTTGTCATATGAAGCCTTTATCAAGTAGGTTTTACAACTGAACTTTTAATTCCTTTAACTCTGTTGAAGCCATTCGATAAGGAGCAATTCAAATTAGCTAAGTCTCTGGGGTAACTTTTATACCAAATTTAATCTGTCTATTTAGGGACAAACTAGGTAATTTATCAGAAAACACATCTGGATACTCTCGAACTATAAGGCCTAGATTGAGACTTGAAATATCTTTTTCTGAATCACACACATATGCAAGATATCCTAGGCATTTCTTTCTAAGCAAACTCAATATAAACATGGTAGATATGAGGTTACTAAAAACTTCACTCCAATATCCCTGATACTCATATGAAAACTCTTCCAGTATGTGAAAAGCAACTACTTCTCGATGGCAATCCAAAATAGCAAGGTACTTGGATAACCAATGGACTTAGAATTATATCAAAATCCATGATCTCAAGTTGAATTAAATCAGCATAAGGTATATGACCTTTACTAACAATAATGCATGCTCTTAAAATTTTAATAACTATCACAACATTACCCATAGGAGTATATATAGTGATTAAGATTCTAATGTGTTTACAACCCTTCCCAGATGTGATGTAAAGTATGATAAAATAAAAGAATGAGTTACGTTAGGATTGAACAAAACTCTAGCATGTTAGGATTCTACAAGAAGAATACCTATAACTATGACATTCAATGTAAAAACTCTGGTTGGACCTCTACTAATTAAGGACAGTCCTTTATCCTTTGGTGGTTGATTTTTGCCCACAAGTCTCTTATCTCCCCGATCTCTATCTCTCGCAGGTGATATAGGTGCTGATATAGGAGAAGACCAACTGGCTACTGATTGTGATTAATTTAAAGTTCAATCTCATCTTATATGACATGCTTGTCCATAATGATAGCAAGCACCTAAACCTTTCAAGCATTGCTTAGTATGTGAGCATCTACAATGTTGGTATAAAGGCATAGAGGATTGTGCCACTAAAACCTTGAACCAACCTTCTATCAGGATCTCTGCTTTGAGAAAGCCCCCTTTTAGCTGGTACACTCCTAGTAGAAAACTCACCTCTAAATTTGTCCTGATCCAATTAATGAGACTGTTTTGACTCATCTAATCTTGGCTTCTTTTGAGATTTCTTTTTTGCTTGCTTGTTTTGGACCCACATCTCAAATCTATAAGCAGAATTAAGAACTTGCATGTAGGAAATAGTCTCTAAATTAGGGATAAAGCGATAAAAGTTATTTCGAAGCCCATTCATAAATCTCTTAGCCTTCATATCCTCGGTACTCATCAAATAAGGAGCATAATGAGAAAGACGTGTAAATTGTACATCATACTCAGCCATTAACATATTTTTTCCTTAAATTACCTATTTAAACTCTTTGGCTCTTGCGTCCCTAAAACTCTGAGAAAGGAAGCGGATCAGAATTACAGAACTGTACTCTAGCCATTCTAAGGGTGGTTTTGATTCTTCCCTATTCTGCATGTAGGAAGTATACCATTCATAAGCAATGTCTTGAATTTAAAACCCCATAATTTGTATGGCCCTTGCTAGAGATCACCCTAAAATGGTACAAATTTTATTAGATTCTCTCAAGAAATCAAGTTGGGTCAAAGTCGGGTCCCGTCCTAAGAAATATAGGTGGGTGGATTTTTTTGAACTCTTAAAATATCATTGCCATTTCGTACCTCTGGATTACTAGTACTAGTATTGAAATCAAAATAGGATCTAGAACAAGGAGTGCTTGAGGTTGAATCAAAGGAACTTAAGATTACTGTTATTGTTGTCTCAGTAATTCTACTATTATTTTCATGGTCTACTGCATATGTTACATTCTCGTTACAATAATATTTTCATCTGGGTATGCTACCCTTTCAGTTACTCCCTCTCTTATATCCTCAACTCCTCTTTTGCAAGGACGTCCTTAACCCTTAGGTCTAGGTTCTCAAGGCACAGATGGCCCTTGGTCAAGGGCATCAACTTGAGGAGCCCTATCGATACTCAATAGTCAACAAGGTGGCATAACTATCTAAAATCACAAGAAATAAAAAGATTAGCCCATTAGAAAACTCTATTAATCTAACAAGAATTTAGAAGGTAACCCTTTAGATCAGATATCAGAGTAGTGCTTTACATATAAGTATTCTGGACAAAGCGCATATAAGATCCTACGCTACTCATACAGTTATAGACTTTTAAACTATGCTTTAATATCAACTTTGACATACCTTAAAATACTTAGAGTGTGATCGATCAGAGATAAGATTTACTTGTCCCCCTTAGCCTTATAGAATTTTGCATATTATGAATATATCTATTAAGACCTGTCATATATATAAACTATGCAATAAATGATGTCTTTATGTATTTTTGATGATGGAATCTTGTGATGATTTTATTAATTACTTATATGTTTTTGATAATGCC
>JAVXUL010066046.1:0-10040 GCA_035590515.1 Trichilia minutiflora
AAAATTTACTTTGTTTGTAATTTTAGTTAATTTTGGTTTTAATGCAGTGAATGTAAAAAGGTCATAACTTTTTATCCAAGAGAGTTATTAAGGTGAATCTTAGTCCATTGGAAAGCTAATTCATTGGGTTAAGACTTTTATGTTTAGCCCAACCATCAATTCGGGCTTTAAGTTAGATTTTTGAAGCCATCAATCAAGTCTCGTTGCTGTTTCAATGATTAGCCCATAACTTTTGATAGAAATTTCAGATTAACCTAAGACAAGTGGAAATCAAAAGAGGAGTCAAATATCCATAAATTTCACGTTTACCATGAAGGTTGAATCATTTATATTTGAGGTCATCCATGATATTTTTGTGATGGCAGAAATATTTTAACTTTATTTGTCAAAGTTTTCAACTTAATTGTCAAATATTACAACTATTTACTTTGACATTTAGCTCTCATGTTTGCGTATAAATAAGAGACTTATTTTATGTTCTGAAAAGGTAAGATATGTATTAGAATTAGTTTGTAATAAAATTTCATTCTCTCATCTCCATGTCTTTCTAAAGTTCTAGCTAAGGCTAAGAGGTTCATACTAAGGATGTATAATATGTTATGTAGATTCCATTTTTTATTTTAATTTAAAGTTCTTTTTATTAATTGTATATTCATGTTTTAAAAAATGTTTTGAAGCATTTAAACTCTTTGTTTTTATGTAGACATTTGGCATATTGAATACTTAAAAAAACTTTCTTTGATTCATTGTAGACATATGAAACAAAAAATACTTTGAATATTAAATATGTTAAATATTTTTCTTACATGTTTTTATCAATTAATTTAAAGACATGATTTTAATCACATATTGATTTTTTGAAGAAATATATTTTTCATACATCAAATGATTTTTATCTTCTAATTGGGATAACTCTTTAATTAATCTCAACTGAGTTAAATAAGAGATATATTTTACTACCATCATCTTAAAATATCAATTTTCAAAGCCTTAGTATTTTAATTTATATTTAATTTCTACTTGATAATTCTTTCTTTAAAATTGATCCATCGTTCTACCTTTAATATTTGACTTCTTCTATTGGACCTTAGCTTAAACATAACCTAATTGGACTCTTGAAAAAAATATTCTCTGTGGATACGATACTTGGACTCACCCAACTATACTATAACAAGACTACCTATACTTAAGTATAAAATCTAATTGAGATCAATATATATAAACAAATATCGATACATATGCTTGCCTTTACTTTATGTATCAATACTCTTGCTTTTGGGTATCGATAGTTAGATGTCTCTTTCTTCAAAGTCTTTATAGCGTCTTGTATTGATACTTCTCCTTTAGTGTATCAATACTTAGTGCTTCTTGAGTCTAAGTATCGATCTTTTTTAGCCTTGTATTGATACTTAGATGAGCTTCAATTTTGGATCTTCGCTACATCACTAAGTATCAATAATTTGCTGAGCATGTATTGATACTTGAGGGTCTTCTCTTCTTTAGATCTTCATTCTTTTAGCATATATCGATACTTTAATTGTGAGTATCGATACTTTTATGCTTATCGTCTTCTGAACACTCTCTAGGCTTCCATGTATCGATATTTCTTGCATGTATATTGATACTTTTAGGCTCTTCAAGCTTTATGCTATTCTTTTACACCTGTTAAAGACCATTCTCAACCAACCCATCAAGTATAACATTTGCTCATCGAATTTTTCAATATATATACATAGTTTCAATTGATCAACGTATAATTTATCAATTAATACATAAGTAAGTCAATTTCATTCAATCAAGCATAATGCAATCAAATCAAATTAACACAGTTTAATCAAGTGATGCAAACCATTTATTCATCAACAAGATATTTTACTCATTATAAAAAACACTTATATCATCAATCCTAATATCGATCTTAGTGTATTTGTATGTCTAATACAAAAAGACTTCGTTAAGATATTTCATTTCAAAATTCTTTCTCAAAAATATCTTAGTTTTGTATAATAAGCCTATATCGCTACTAGTAAACAATATGTTATTGACATATATATATTTAGCACTAAAAAAAATGAATTTACTGCCATTAAACTTATGGTATATGCAATCATTAACTACATTCATCTTAATCCTAAAAGAGATTATTACTTGATTAAATTTATGATATATTAACGGGAAGCTTGCTTGAGTTCATAAATGGATTTCTTTAATTTACAAACTATTTTCTTTGGATTACTTGACACAACGTTTTCTGGTTGCACCATATAAATCTTCTCATAGATATCACTATTAAGAAACATAATCTTTACATCCATCTGATATAGCTCAAGGTCATAATGAGCTACAAGTGCCATTATAATCGTTAAAGAATCCTTCGATTAAACTAGAGGGAAAGTCTCTTTATAATCAATACGTTCATTTTGAGTAAAGCTTTTTGTAATAAGATGAGCCTTATATCTTTGAACATTACCATGTAAATCCTTCTTTGTCTTTAAATATTCATTTGTAATCAATAAGTTTTGCACCATTAGGCAATTCGACGAGATCCCAAACATCATTATCTTTTATAGACTTTATCTTATCATTTATGGCATCAATCCACTTTTGAGAATTAGAATTCTGTATAACTTGACAGAACTTGATTAGATCATCTTCTATCAGTCCTATATATTCCTTAATTTTTTGGAAGAAAAATGATATAATTATCTAAAATTGCATTTCTCTTTTCTTTAATAGATCTTCTTAATAGTATTTGTTCTTAAGGCTATTGAATTTGCTCTTTTGGAACAACTTCTTGATTTTAGATAGGGAATTTGTCAATATTATTTTGATTATCTTAATTTACTTTTTGAACAATGTTAGTGATAAAGACTTATGTTATCTTCCTTTTTTAAAAAAAGTCCCTTATGTTATCTTCCTCTCCAAACTCAACATCGTTAAAGAATCTAATACTTTTCATCTCAAAAAATGAGCAAGTCATAAGATTATAAAACTTTTAATTCCTTAATCATTCAAAGTATCCAACAAAGTTGTAACTAATGGTTCTTGATTCCTATTTCTTTTCATTTAGTTTGTATAGCTTTGCCTCAGTTGAACAACCCTAAATATATAAGTGCCTAATGCTAGGCTTTTTTCCTGTCTAGAGTTCATATGAGATTTTACCTACTACTTTACTTGGAACCCTATTAAAGATAGATGCAGTCTTTAATGTTTCTCTCTAAAGGGATTCTAGTAAAGTAAAGTTAATAATCATAGTCCTCATTATATCTTTAAGTTTTCTGTTACATCTTTCAATAACACCATTCATGCTAGGTTTGCTTAACATTGTGTATTATAAGATGATACCACATTCTTCTAGGAATTTAGGGAAAAGCCCTCGATGTTGTTCACCTGATCTATCATATCTACCATAATGCTCACCTCCATAATCAAATTTAACAGCTTTAATCCTTTTGTCAAGTTGGTTATCAACTTTAGCTTTGAAAGCCTTAAAAATAGCAAGTGATTGAGACTTCTCATGAATCAAATATAGGCAACCATAATGAGAATAGTAGTCTATAAATGTAATAAAATACTATTGACTATTCCAAAAGTCATAGGAAATGATTTTCAAGTATCAGTATGAATTAGTTTTAAGATATCTGAACTTTTATTAACATCTAATTTTTTTATGTTTGTCTATTTTCCCTTCATACACTCAATATAGACTTGAAAGTATATCAAATCAAAGGCATCAAGAATTATATCAGACATAAGTCTTTTTATTCTCTGTTTAGAGAGGTGACACAAATGTTTGTACCATAGCATAATGGAATCCTCATTAGTTAGTTTTTATTTTGTACTATAAGAATTAATATACAAGGTTTCATTTTATGAAGCAATTATGTATACGAAATGTAGGTTTTCATTCATAGATAAAGATTAGTACCAACAAGATTTGAATTTTAAAAAAGACTAAATTTATTATTTTCAAATGAGTAAGACTAACTAGATTTGTCTAAAACAAAAATAGAAACCAAATTTTGTCTAAATATCAGTACAATAAAAGTTTTTTTTAAATACAAATAAGAATTAATCTTTAATAACAACCTAAAGATCCCTATAGTTTCAATTAGAATTGATTTATCATTGTCCATAAAGATGTATCTTTCACCATTATTTGGTTGTCGGCTCATCGATACCTTGCATAGACACACTTATATGAGTAATAACACTAGAATCTATCCACCAAGTGTATCTAGGTATAGAAGTTAAATTAACTTTAAAACAAACTAAAATGAGAAGCTTGCCTTTCTTAATATGCCAAGCAATATGCTTGGAATATTCTTTCTTCATGTGTCCACTCTTTTTGCAAAATAAACAAGTAAATTCCGAATCTTATTTCTTTTGCCTTTTTTTGTGATGTCCCAATTATAGCTTCTTTTCCTCTTTTTTTCTTTTTGTCCTTAGAGGATGCTGTCAAGTAAACACTTTCTGGTTGGTCTACCTTTAGTCTTTCTTTTTCTTGCACACAATGAGAAATAAGCTTATTAAGAGATCATATTTCCTTTTGAGTGTTATAACTCACATAGAATTGGCTTTATTATGCAGAAAGAGAAATGAGAACCAGATGCATGAGTAAGTCTTTAGACAAATTTAAATTTAGTGCCTTTAATTTTAAAGCAGAATGAGACATCTCTATGATGTACTCCTTTATGTCACCCATTTCTTTATACTTCATTGAAACAAATTTACACAATAATATACTTGTTTCAGTTTTTACTCTTTTGGCAAATCACTTTTTTAGTTCCTTAAAAGACTTCTTAGCATCATCATCATCAGATATCGTTCACCTAAAAGTTTCTAAAATTACACTTTTTATGATCATAAGACTCATGTGATTAAAACGGTTTCACTTTTCAAAATCTCTTTTATCCTTAATGGAAATTTTAATCTATAAGAGTAAGGGGTCATTCCGTCTATAGTGTAAGGTCCAGATTTATGCAATCAAGAATAATCATAACGTTCTCTCTTTAATTCTTGAAATTTGTGCCATTAAGCTTTGGAACTAAATTGATATTTACAAATATTGAAAAAGTATAAGCATTAACTAAACAGAGAATAAGACAATAAACCTTAAGCTCTCAATAATTTTATTCATAACAAAATATAATAAATAAATTCAAGTGCTAGTGTACCCTGTGTATTTGTGTAAGTGTTAAGAAATCCAAAGTCTGAAACTAAATTACATGAAAATCTATTATTAAAACTTAAATGATATTTTATATATAAGGGGATCAAATGAAATTCACCATATAAGAACTTAAATGAAATTTATCATAAAGAACTAAAACAAAATTTGTCATACAGGAATTGAAATAAAATTATACAATTCAACAAATTTAGGGTTTTAACATTTTTTTTTTCAATCATTCAAGAAATCCATATATGAAAATCTAAATCAACCATCAATTTCATGAATACATAAATTTTACAATTAAAGTTCCACTTTTATAACTCTAAATTCTTAATCAGTCTTAAACGAAGATATCATAAATCAACCAAATACGAAAATTTAATGATTCATATAATATTTTAAATAAAATTTCTACCCTAGGCAATCTTTATGGCTAAAATAAATTCATAATGATATTTAACGATTTAAATACCTGAGCTTTGATATCACTTGTTAGATCTGTTAAATCTTAATGCAAACAATTACATATAACCAAATATCACATGTAAAACATTAGACAATTATTTATGAAATAAAAATAAAAGAAAATACTTACAGGAATCCATACATAATAAAATAAGTTCTCAGACTTTCATATCTTTCAATCACTAACTCTAAAATTGCCTGAGTTAAGTGTTTTTAAGCCTGGATTTATTATCGTTCTAATTTACTTTGTAATGGGATAAGACAAAATGATGATTTGAATTTGACTCAGGGAACATAACTCTAATTATGTTTTTTATATACTAGGTCAACTAGCTTCCCTTAAATCTTAATTAACCTGTACTGGGTTTTTATACATTAACAACCCATATCCAATAGAAGTTGTTAGGGCCTATATAAGATCACTTACTAGTCTTATTCAATTATATAACATATAATATAATTGTTATTTAATATGTTACCCACATATAAAAAATTAAAACTAACATCTTATTATAGATATATTTAGATTAATAAATCCAAACTACGGGAGATTGAGATTATCAGTGTATACCTTAAAAATCACTTATATCTTGATTTCAAAGCTTGTGAACTTGTATTAAACTTTATTATTAATGAAAGTATTTATTTTTTATTTACACACATTTGTTGCTTTCTTTATTAATTCATGAAATAATATAAAGAATATATATGAGTTGTCCTGATAAATATTTTTAATAGTTAAATGAATTTATTAAAATCGTTCTCTACATATGTGGTATTGTCTGGGCAAGTGTATCACAAAGTAGGTATACTAAATACCATATATCGATATCATAAGATGATGTATGTAAGGATGACAATATAAGTATTATCGTAAGCGCATTACTATGGATTTATAGTTAGAGAACTATTTATCGAGCATGACCAAATATTGATAAATTATATGGCATGCATGTAGTCAATAATTTATTCAAAATATTGTATTAGTGTGAGATGTAGTTCTTAGACCTGAGACATCTTAATCGGATCTTCTATGGATGCGTATAGTTCATATGGTGTATAAGTATAGGGCTAGTCACGCCTTGAATGCTAAAGCTGGTTTAGTTATGCATTGTTCATATAGGAGTTCGATTGATGATCAAGATAGGATTCATTGGCTCTACGAAATGAATTGAGAGTTTTTGTTGATTTTATTCAAGTCGTGTTCCTAATTGAATGTCGATAGATGTCTGAAAAATAAGTCTATGGTCATAGCAATTAATATGTCACACAAAGAATTTGTGGGAACATATTCATCACATATTGTTTGACGATTCCTAAATAAATCGAGATTAGATTTTTAACATTCTATAAACTCTTATTCGATTAGATTAAACAACAAAAGAATATAATCCATATGGTATATACAATTAATGAAAGGTTTAATAAAAAATTTCTTCATCGTGATTTAGGGACTATGGTGCATTATTAGATGCTACCCATAGTTATTGAGATCAACAATATTTAGAGCTAAAATATTCAGTATACGCTCATGGTTAAATCACCGTAAACCTTCATAGTTACATCAAAATTCTTGAACGTTTCTTTAAATAAAGTAGAGATAAAATATTATCTATTAAGAGTTAGTACCTTTAAGGATAATATAAAGGTCGAAATATATGACTCCCTAATAAAATTATTAAATCTATGCTTCCTATAGTGGGATTGTCATGCCCCGACTCTAGTCGATCACGTGATAATCGCCGCGAATCCCAAAAATACATCCTATCACTTAGAATGCATCCTTAGAACCTACAAGGCATTAGTACCTGTTTTCAAACTCATTTTCATAATAAAATAATACAAAAGAGAAGATTTTCAATCAAACATATATCATCAACATCTGTATTTTCTCAAAATACATAACAAAACATTCTTGGCCAAGCTGAATACATAAAATCACATCCTTTATAAATGATTTTCAGTTCAGTGGACTATAAAGTAAAAACATGAGTCGAGTACCTAAAAACTGTGATGAATTGAAATTCAGCTATACAATGTCGTGCCTGACTACACTAGCCTAAAATAGAAAAGTGAGGGGTGAGTACTTAGGAAAATACTCAGTGAGTAGACAAACACAAAAACAGAAATCAGAGGCCCATACATTGATTATAAAAAATTCTCGTAATCATAAAATCAAATATAGTAAAATATGGCATCATATACATGTCTAGAAAACCAATATAACATCAAATGTGTATATCCTCTCAGTCTATAGGATCCCATCCACTCCCTAAGAGTTGTATGGCTAATCCGTAACCCTGGTTGAGGATGTCTGCCTATGTATAATATCCCTCAGTCTATAGAATCCCATTCACTCCCTCAGAGCTATATGACTGATCCGCAACCCTGGTTGGGATACTATCATTTTAGTATAAGGCTAGCATGTTTTAGCCTGGACATGTGGATTTCACCCATGCCACCTTGGACTGTATGGCCAATCTACATTCCGGTGTCTATTAGATTCCACCCACTCTACATAAGCTGTATGGACAATCCTCATCCATATAATCGATAACATGGCACACAAATTCAATGACTGTTGGCTCACAAGGCCCAAAACATAATCTGTGGCTCACAAGGCCAAAATATAAAACAAGTATGACACCCCGATCATAATACTCGACTATGCCACATTCACAAACATATATAAAATTAGCCTTTAGTCTCAAAATCATAATATCAATATATACATTAGGCCTCCGGCCTCATATTCAGGATAATCCAGATTTTATCACAAACTTATTTCTGTCACAATAAGGGGCCAACCCGACCACTACACAACAGCATACATTCATCGCCTTCTCATTTCAATTATCCATATACATATTCACATGCTATCCTCTAGCATTATATTTATTCATAAATTATAATAAATGAGGCGAAGAGAAAAAAACATGTTTACTCACCGTTCTGGGGTGGGAAACCACCCTCTCGGTATCCTCCTTACAGTAGAGATACTCCTGTCTCGGCTACCGTGCCTGGGTATATATATAAACACAGATTCAATAATCTGTTACAATATGCATGCATGATGCAATGCATGCTCATACTACTCTTGCACTGTTCTCTCTCTCTAACATACTGTTATATATAAAACTCCATTTTATTCACCATTTTCTCATCAATTTCAACACCAATAACTATCAAAGCCCTCTAATTTATATATACTGATGATAAATGAGAAAACTGCCAAATTCTAAGGTTTTGTGAATAGTATTCAAACTATCTATTCTTAGATTTACATAAAATGACAGCTTAAATGAGAGAGAGAAGCTGAAGAACAGGCTTATCCAAACTGGTAGGTGAGCTTAAAACCTCTTTTTTGGGTTGAATCTCTTTTCGATTACTATTTATTATACCTTATTTCCTCATTAATCGACGGTTAGAACTCTGATCAAATGAGATTTCTGAGTTCTGATGTTAATTTTTAGTTTATAAGAACTGAAATGATGAAGCTTGGTTGATAAATGGTGGAGATCAATTTTGAGAGTGAAGAGAGAAAGGTTTCTATCAAAATAGAAAGAGAGAAAATAGAAAAATGAAATGGGAAAGACGATCCCCTCCTTGATAAAAATAGGCTTTGAAATTGCCCAAAGGTGTTGATACATTTCATAAATGTATTGATACCTTTGGCTTCATGCCTCTAACATATTGATACCTTTTCCTAACATATCAACACGTTTGGCTATTTACTGTTTACTAAGCCTACAAGGTGTTGATACTAACCTTAATAGATCGATACATTTTATTGTAACCAGACTTCATCTCTGTGACAAACGTATCGATACTTTTGCCAAGGTATCTATATATTTGGCACTGATACAATTCAAAATACTCTCAATGTATTAATACATTTAGTCTATCACTGTTCATCATACTTTCAAGGTATCAATACCCTTCATCAAAAGTATCGATACCTTTGGCTTCACCCAGAACGTATCTATACCTTTGCCTTTAGTTCTCCTTTCAGAGACTACTACCTCAAATGACCATAACTTTTGACTCGGATATTGCTATAGAATCCAAATATATCAATAGAAAGCTTCCTCTAAGTTTTACAAAAATGATAGAAACTTTTACTCAATTGGAGATGATTTTGGGGTTAAAAATCCAATTCTTTCTCATAGACTCATATTCTGTACCATACATCTTCTTTAAAATGAATTCAAGCTATCACACCCTCTCGCGCATGATCTAAATACTACAACATACACGAAAACTCATAAGGATTTTATAATAATATCCATAACCTTAAGGGATGGATTTCATAGGGATAATTATATGGATATGAGAGCGGAATCTTCGATTAATTATATATAAAACTTGTTCCCGATTGAGGTGATGTCATCAGGGACAA
>JAVXUL010066067.1:0-10040 GCA_035590515.1 Trichilia minutiflora
ATCTGGACTGAATTTTCCAGATCCGGTTTAAACCGGACCGGGTACCGGTTTGGCCAAAAAAAACCGGAACCCGGTCCAGTTTCACCCCTAGTAAAATCCATCTACTATCGACTCCCGATCGAGTGCAGGCCATGAAGTCGTCAAACCTCTAACTCGATCATAGGATTAGAAAATCAATCATAAACGGGATCCGTGTATCTGAAAACTCATTTTCAGAAAGCATGTACTCTGGCTAGAGATTTCAATCCCTGTGTATGACATTCTTGTCTAGGATCTCAAGCTCAATAATCTGAGCCAACAGATTCTATCTTGATCATCACCTATTTTCAGACAATAAGAACACATTGTCAGTAAGCTTCTTTCACTAGGCGTGGTTAGTCCAGTGCGATATATACAAGTGAACGATGTGTCTCAATGTAGATAGCAGCCGTGATGTTTTAGGTCAAAAGACTAATGGTACACTAGTACGGCTGTGTGATGAATTATTGACTGCGAATTATCGCTCATGTGATTCATAACGTTTGATCACGTTCAGTAATATGTTCATAAACATACTATCCATCCTTATACTCTTGTGACATGAGACTTGTCACCCAACTATTAGTATCGCATACTAATCTTTGACAGCAACAAAACATGTCGATCATGCAATGTCATTGTCCGCAATGATATTACCTCAATCGGGAACTTATTCGAATGTATTTAAATCATAGAATCTGCTCTCATATCCACAACATATTACGGATAGAGTCTTGACATATAATACATCACGGGATATCATTTTACATTATTACAATAATCATTAAAGCGCAACTAAAGAAATGCAAAATGATAGTAAAATGTCATTTGTAATTACTCATAAATAGTTTACAATTAATTACCAAGATATATTTACTATGGACAATATACCTGACCCTTGTGATATAATTAGATCTAGAGTATATCTCTAACAAACTCCTACTTGCACTAGAACCAATCACTATAGTATCTTGTATCCATCTTCACAAGATGGTGATTCAGTTGTTTTTGTGTCACTGGCTCAGTGAATGGGTCTGTCATGCTTCCGTTGCGGAGTCTCTTGCACATTTAGGTGTTTATATGTATATTTGATATAAACACCCTTTTCAAGTGATATTTATACTAAATACAGACTTCTGGTGAGACCAAGGTTTCTTATCGCTCCATGATTATCATAGTACATAGTTACTAGATAATTAATGGATGGAACCACTCCAAGTTCTTTCATAAACTTACGGAACCAGACAGCCTTGCTCGCAACTTCAAAAGTAGCGATATATTCAGCTTTTATAATTTATAAATGTAGACTTTCTATCATCCACTTTTGATCAAAAATCAGAATAAATGTAACCCTATATTGTTTATACACTCCCTTCATATGTCAAAACTATATCCTTAGTGCTTCTCAAGTACTTTAGGATTTCTTTTTGACAGTAGTCCAATACTATTCTCTAGGGTTTGCTTGATATTACTCATAACAGTTATGGCATAACATATATCAAGTCTTATACATAGAATAAAGTATGTAAGAAAATCTTTACATATATATTTGGTTGATTCCAGTCCTCAGGTTCATTAACTACGAGAGATGAATTCCAAGACTACAAAGTAAGAACATATTCTTAAGTTTTCTATACTAAACTTTTCAGTATCTTTTTTATGTATATATTTGGGAAAGGCCTACTATTCCCTTTGCTTTATCTATATAAAGATGAAAGTCCAAAATATAGGTCATTCCTCCCAAATCTTTAATGGATAATATATTAGACAACCACAATTTAATTTTATTACACATACCCATATCATTTCCTATTCGTAATATGTCAATTACATAAAATATAAGGAATGTTATGGTATTGTAACATTTCTCTTGTAAACAGACGATTCATCAATATTTTTAATGAAGTCAACTGATTTGACTACATTATCTTTTCATATGAACCATTTTCTAAAAAAAACTTACTTTAATCTATAAATAGATTTATGCAACGCATGTCTATTATGACTATCTGTTGAAGCAAATTCTACAGAATGCTTCATCTATATGACATTCTAAACAAAATTATTGAGGAAGGTTGTCTCTACATCCTTTTACCATCTCTTATAGTCATAATCAGCTACATAATCAACTTATATCTGAATGGACTTTAACATAACAATTGGTGACAGTTTTCTCATAAGCAACACCTTGTCTATAAATACAACTTTTACCACTAATCTAATTTTAAAAGTCTCTACTTTTTCATTAATGCTAATATTTCTTTTGTAAGTCTATTTACATTTGATAAGAATAATTTTTTTTTTCTGGTAAATCAACAAGTGATCACACCTAATTAGCATACATGGAGTCCATTTCAGCTTTTATGGTTTCATGTCATTTATCAGAGTTTGATATTGAATATTATTTCTTCTTTGGTTTTAGAATCCTCCCACTATATAGTTTATCCTATCATAAATGTTTCAGAATCATTATTAGAAAAAAAATAGTACCTAAAGAAAATATAAGGTCTACAGAGAACCAAGATTTTCATCGAACAAGTCCATCATAATGAGCTAGTTCATCTACATTAACAAACTTATCCATTTGAAATTGGTCTTCATCAAGCTCTTCAGTCTTTTCTAATGCTTGGTTTTTCTACCTACACCACTTTCTTTTATGAATTAATTCTAAAGGACTTGTGCGTGTAAACTAATCAAAACCTTTCGACCAGCCTAAAAGTAGAATAAATATCCTAAATTATCTTTAGGATAGCTTATACTTTGACCTTTCTCAGATCTCAAGTAGTTTCTTATATCACATCTTATATGATAAATTATGAAACTATTTAATTTAAAGTCATGTTTAAAAAGTTGATTGTGGTTTGGAGGGCATATCTTCAAACATATGTTGGTAAATTCATAAAAATTGTCATTGTTCGTATTATATCAAATACAATATAATTCCTCCTTTTAATATACTATTACACTAAACAGTATAATGAAGAATCTACTGAGATACAAAACCATTGACCTATAGATAATCTTGAATTTTAATATTCAAGGATATCTTACCACGATTTGATCGTAGTATTTTAATAGTTTTGTATTGTTTTCTCTACTTCTGTTTTAAATTCTTAGAACATTTCAAAAGAATTTAATTTATACTTCACTAAGTACACTTAACCATATCGAGAATAATTCTCGATTAATGGTTATGAAGTAAGAGAAACTACATCTAACTATTTCTTTAAATGGACCACGCAGATATTTTCTTATCAACAGTATTTATCATGATAATATCTTATACATCAAGAACATATAAACTATTTATATCCAAGTCATTGCCAATTATTTTATTTCTCAAATACATATTATATTTATATCCATCAAATTAAATATATAACCAAATTTATACATTTAATTGACAGATAAAATATTTTATTGGCTGTATCACAATATACTACTTTATACAATATAAAGTATGGTCAGTATGCAAAATCAATTTGCTCAGTCTTGATTATATGACAATAACGATAGCTTTATTAACCATCATCAATTACATTACACCTTTCTCGAGTAACTTTTACTCTAAAGGGCCTGTATCGGTAAACATATAGGTGAAGTGGCATCTGAAACTATTATTTAGAATTTGAATCTGAATTAACAATTAATTCATTTTCATTTTATTAACATGACATGAAAATGTACTTTGCATTTTCTTTTATACTCAGACTATTATGCAAAGAGGATAATTCCTCTTCCAATAACCAAGTTGTTTATGAAAACACACTCATCATTGGCGGTACCCTTTCTTTTCTTCTTTTAGTAAAAGAAATTATTTCTTTTAACAATTTAGAGATGATTTGTTCTTGTATAGAAAAATTATACATTACTTAGAACAACTCAAAACTATGAGGGAGAGACTAAAATTTCAAATCATTCTACAATGAATGATCTATATCAAACCCTAAGGTACCTAATTGCCTCACACGGCTTATCATCTTTAAAAGATGAGGATTTGGAAGCATTCCCTCATTAAGCCTCATTTGACATAAGATTTTTGTAATTTCTACCAACTAGCTTTTGAGCTCTCTCCGAATAATTTTACTAAAGAAAAATAGATTTGATAGATATCTAGTATGCTTTTATATTGGGCTAACACGTCATTAATGATAGGAACCAACATATATAATCTTACTTAAAGACTATATTGTTTTATTTCTAGAAGTTCTATTTCTTTTTAGATGAAGATTTCTTAGAAAGGATCATGGGCATAAGTCCTAAAAGGACGTCACCCAATAATTCAGAATCCAGAACAATTCTAAGATTCAAACATTAAACCATAATAGACAGGTTTAGCCAACCTATGAGCGTCAAAGAATATTAGAAGAGGGTTAAACAATTTCTAGTATCACCGGATCAAATATCCATTTGTGCAATTAGTAAGACAGTTAATATACATTAGTATGTATTTATGTAAATATCAAACTATTCAGTTTTGGACTTTAAATCAAATAGTACTCCTACTACTTAAAATAAATCATATACTCCCTTGGATAGGCAAAACTGAAATCATATTTCAGTTCTATTGGTGATCAAGTTCTTATTGAACTCACCGAACCTCACCTGACAGTTATTGGTATAATAAGCACAATAAGTTAGAAACTCTTTTCTATTTGTAACCCGTTACAAGATATGATCAATCAACCTCTAAGTCTCAGACACCTCACCTGACAGTTATTGGCGCTTTAACCTAATTAGGTCAGATGCAATGCGTTTTCTAACATAGAGATACAATCAAACCCCTCACCTGACAGTTATTGGAAGTCTGACGCACTCTATAAAGAAACAAGTCAACTAGATTACGACTCCCTGTGAGAGCTCTTACCTGACAGTTATTGGATTGCCTCATCAGAAAAATCAATAACCTACTGACTGCATTGGAAGAATTAAGCTTAATATTTATAGGGAGATTCATTTAGGTCTCTTTTAATATACATCATTATGTATATTATTTAATAAAAAGTTATTAATAGAATTTAAAAAATAAATATCAATATATAAATTCTAAATTTTAATCTATTACTTATTGATCAAATGAATCTAACAAATTAATTTATTGATGGAAGCCATTTTATTGATACAATATCAATTAATTTAATTACTCCCACTAGAATTTTATTAATTTTAGATTAATTCAAAATAATAAATCTGAAGTAATTTTCATTTTCTGTTCGATCGGACTAATTCCTAATCAAAAATCTTAATTCAATAATTAAATTTTCGGTGACAAAAAATACTAATCAAATTAGTCATTTGTGAGAGTTGAGGCTTGTGAAAACATTTTAAGAATAACAAATTATTCATTGGTGAAAATTATTCAAAATTTTATATTTTAGGCCCTAAAGGATAAATTACAAAAATATCCATCATCGAGACTGACCTCGATTGGTATGCCATTTTTGTTATTGACAAAAAAATTCAATAATTAAGAATCAAAAACACTTAAAAAACGAATCAGGGTGCGTTAGAAGTCATTACACGCAAAATCGAATTTTACGATAACAACATATATAGGAGGGCAGGGGGCGCACGCGCCTGTTGGCATTAGTAAGCGGACTGGTGCGTGTGATGCTCGCGCGCCGCATCCCCTGCACACATCCTCCCCTGTTTTCAGTGATTGGTTGGGATTTTCAAATTTCTTTGCATTTTCTCAATGCAATCCACCAAAACAGCATACCCAACACACTCCTTAATCATTCATTAAGAGTTCTAACACTTCAATTAAAATAAAAATATTGAAAAACACATGATTTAATGGAAACACATCATATTGTCAAAAACTGTACATTATGCTTTACAAACCATGTTTGCGACATTTCCAACAACCATCTTCACATACTTTTCATTTAAAAGCAACATCATAAACATTTTATCATGCTTCAAATCACCATTGTCATCAGGACAAATGAAAGAACACAAATGGCAACATTAACAACTTAACACCAACCATGCTACTATTCATCAAGCCACCAACTTCTCACATATGTTTTCATCTTCCAACAACAATAAATCATTAAAGCAAGCATAGAAACAGATTTTTCAAGGCTCTGATACTATTTTGTAAGAGTGGTTTACAAGGTTTACAATTTTTTAAAATTGCTTACAAACATAAAACCATTAAAGGATCATTGAAATTATATGCATGCTCTCGTATGTTTATTCATTTTCAAATGACAAAATAATGAATATAGCTTTGAAAATTCATACCAAACACATATATCCGGATAACCACTCAACTCCAAGTAGCCTCCAGGCGTATCCACACACTGAATCGACGACAATGGTTCTGGTTTTGTTGTTGGAAAACATTGATAAACCCATAAGCTTCAATAAGCTTATATATTTATATACTTACACATAAGAAAATGAAAGCTTGACAATCATGGAACCTTTTTTCCCTTTTTGTCTCCTTTTCTTTCTTTTTTTTTTCTCTAAGTTTTATTCAAAATAAAAACCATGGCAATCAAATTTTGTTAACCAAGAAAGAAAACAAGGAAGAAGAAGAAGAAGAGAGGAAACCGTTCTGCCTCCTGCTCTCTTCCCATCCGTTTGTTTCGTTTTTTGTTTTTGTTATATAAAACAAAACAAAACAAGTCATTTAACAAGGTTTACACATGGACATATAAAAGCCAAGCAAAACAATAACAAATGATGTAAAAATATAAATGCCATACGGGTGGCATCAACAAACCAAAGCAAATGAGACTTATCTTTTTTACAAATCCATGTGTCATAACACCATTTGCCTACTAAATTTAAATTAAATAAATAACAATTATTTATTTCAACCAATCATAAAATAAATATTTACCATGATTTCATTGGTAGAAGTTTATATATATATCTCTCTCTATATAATATATATGTTATTATCAATATAATAACAATAATAAAAGGAAAGAAGTAATATATTATTTATTATTATTATTACTATACATTAATAATAATAATAAATAATATTAATATAATTATTAAACTCTTTTAATAAATATTCATATTTAAATTAATTATTATAATTAATAAATATGAATTTAGTCTAATTATTCATCCATATGAATAAGTATGCTTCCAATAAGATTTTGACATTAAATCATAATGCCATTTATCAATAAGGATTCTAGCACTAAAGACAGAATTTGAGCATAATGCCAACACTCCTATATGCTCACATCGGATAATTGGAGGTGAGAAAAGATATAGTTGAAACTCTTTTATTAACATTACGATCTAGTAAGCTTCAATTGTGGTTAAAGCCATGCATACTTAAATGTGAGACAATTCCCTATTTCTTGGTGCACCATGATATTAAATTTTTTTCAGAGAAAAATACTAAATCCACTTATGCTTCTATCACTTGACTTATCAGCCCAATATGAGTCACAGAAAACATAAATATCAATTATAGAAGGTGTATAAAAAGGTTCTTAGTTTATTATTTTTAAATATCAAAATACTATTTTTACCACTATCTAATGAGAATCTAGTGGATTATATATAAATTGACATAATTGATTGAAATATTAGGATGGATAACGGTGCAATATTGTAATGCTCTCACTACACTCCGGTATTTAGTAGGATCTGATAGGATGTACTAGTGGCTTTACTCCTTGCATTTTGGTGCTAACAAGAACATCCGAGATGTCAATAAAAGAAATAATGACAGAATTATTTGATCCAGTGATAATAATGTCATCTACATATATTAATATAAAAAATTTTAATGTGTTAGTACAAAGTATGAACAATGAATAATTAACTTTTGATTTCTCAAAACCAAGTTCTAATAATTGTTGAGATATTCTTTGAAATCAAGCTCTTAGAGTTTGTTTAAATTTTTAAGGAGGCTTATGAAATCGATACATGAGATTAGGCTAACTCTTATCACAAATGAAAGGATATTATCGATACAGTATATACAATCAGTTATAAAATGATTGATAAATATTTTTTTATTATGGTTTAGAGATTATGACGCGTTATCAGATTTTAAATATAGTTATTAAGTTAATGAATATACTTCGAGAAATAATATTTTTAACTACTCAAAATTTTAAAATTACCTTTAATCATTTCTATTATAATTTTAAAAATAAAAATATAATATATGTAATAATCATGCAATATTGCAGTAATAATATAATTATATAAACAACTTGCATTCTTTGACATTTTCCAGATTTTGAGAATATTTGGAGTAAGATTTGAGTCTATAAAATCTTTAAAATGCAATAATATTACGATAATGAGTTTTAAAAAATTTTAATTAAAAATACAATTTATTTATTTATAATAAAACCAAAAACTTTTAGGTTGCTGCTTAAAATAACGTAAATAATTAAACAATTCAAACCAAACAAAATTATTTAGTTTAGTTATTTTATGTATAACTAGGTTGGAGTTTTTTTTTTTTTTTTCTTTTATATATATTTAGGATCTCTGAAATTTTTTTGTAAATAAACAAAAATAAATAAATAATTTTTTTAAAATTATAATTTTTAGAATATACACAAATTAAATTTAAGTCAATCCGGCCCAAATGAAGATGGTCAAAATGTCAATCTGTACTAAAACTGTAAATCCAAAGGCAATGCAATGGATTTGGGCTCCGGCCCGATGACATTATTATTATTATTATTATTATTATTATTATTATTATTATTATTATTATTATTATATGTCTTGTATTTTTATAAAATTAGAAAATAAATAAATTATGTAATAATAATAAAATTATATCATATCATTTATTATGTCAATTTATATATATATATATATATTAATAAATTTGTATAAAAATTATATCCATATTCATATTAAATTAAATCAGGATATAAATTTTATATATCATAAGTTTAAAAATATAGTAATTATTAAACTTTATTATTGTAATCAACTCCTTAAAAGACATATTAATAAAAATTATTTTCTATTATGTGGTTTATTCAATCCGTTAAACACGAGAAATATTAAAACATAATATTGATACTCTATCACAAATTATTACACATGTTTTTTTTTAATTATTATTTTTAATTTTAGATATCATTTTTAAATAAATTATCAATTTTTTTTAAAATTTTAAAAATAATAATTTTATTGCTTAAAAGTAAAATGTATACGCTATAATTAAATTCTACTTTCAGAAGCAAGAAATTCCTCTCTTGTAAATGAGTGTTTGCATTATAATTAATTAATTAATTATTGCTTATCTTGCACTAAGTGGTTGCAGAAAACAGGCTGAAGAATAGATGGGAGGAATCCGAAGGATAATTTGTTTATTTTAATTGAGGTTAAGGACTTATTTGATATAAATAATTAAATTAATTCCCATGTAACAAGATAGCAAAACATAAGAATTACAATATTTGTCACGTGACAAACACGCCGATGCCTCTCGAATTACTCTTATCAAAAATTTATATTTATTTATTTTTGAATAATTTAGAATATTTGAATTTTATTTTGACATATTTTATTTAATTAATTTTTAAAAAGATATTAATTGAGTATACTATTATCTAAATATTTTATTTAAATCATTAATAATCAACTAAAATAAAATCCATAAATTATACGCAAATCACACATTTCAAATTCAATCTATTATTACTAAATTATTAAATTATATATGTAGATAATGTGAAATCATTGATACGAGCCTACGTATTCATAAAATTATATATTTTTTAATTAGTTGTTATGTGAATTTATTTCAAATCACTTTAAAATTAATTAAAAAATTAACTATTTTTTAAAAAGATCTTGCTTAATCATGTGTTAGTAACTCAATATTATGCCCCCGTGGGATGTGGTTTGTTGGCAAAGAATGTTAGATCTAGTCTTCAGGTCTTGAGTTTGAATTTAGAAGATATAATTTTTTATAAAAACTTAGGGTAATCGAAGATTTACCCAATAGAGGAGCCACTTTACTGTTGAACCCCACTCCCTCACCTCATCCCTCCCTCACCCAAAATCCA
>JAVXUL010066078.1:0-24922 GCA_035590515.1 Trichilia minutiflora
TCAACATCAGAACAATCCTCTAAAGGTGGCATGCTACTATCACTACCATTCCCATCACAATCATTATCATTTTCAGATTCAGAAACAATCTCATCACCTCTAATATACATGGTCTTTCTATTAGGACAATCAGATGCATAATGACCACGACCTTGGCACTTGAAACACTTTATGTCTCTATGTTTAGAGGTTTTAGGAAAAGAATCAGAAGTACCTTTTTGAGTTGAAGTACTCTTCTCCTTGTTTTTGTTTGCATCCAGCCCCTTCTCCTTGGAATCAACGGCTTTCTCCTTCTTCTTCTCTTCATATTTGTTCCATTTTGAACTCCATTTGCTGCTGGAATTTGAAAATGACTTGACTACTGCCCTTTGTTTTTGTTGTCTCTCCACCTTCATGGCTATGTTAACTAGGTCCTCCATCTCAACATAATGGTGCAACTCTACTATATCAGCTATCTCCTTGTTCAGACCTCCTATAAACCTGGACATTGTCACCTCCCTATCCTCCTCAATGTTAGCTTTAATCATGAGCATCTCCATCTCCTTGTGATAATCTTCCACTGATTTTGAACCTTGAGTAAGCTTATACAACTTCTGGTGCAACTCTCTATAGTAATAAGAAGGCACGAATCCTTTTGGAGAGGGAAGGAATGATATGAGCACAATCATGGATAGCAAGAGGATAAAAGCAGTAGATGAGCTAACATTACCTCAAGGATCAATTACAAAAGTGAGGGCCAAAATTGTCAAGGAATCACTTTAAACTTATATGGACAGAATGTTAGACAGGATAGAAGCTCATAATGCAACGAAGGTTAATGAAGTTTCACCTAATCAAGTTGGGCTGAATTTGTAAGATGGGTTTAACCTATGTTTAATTTATTATTTCAAGTTAATACATTAGTTTTTGGATAGTCTACTACCTGTAATTTATATTTGGGCTTGTTTTTAATTTATTTTGGTATGAATTTTAGTTATGGACTTGTTTATTTTATTGGAAGACCCAAGTTTAAGGCCTAACCTAATTATCTAGGTTATTCACACTTGTGAGAGTATAAATACCCTAATCAAAAAACTTGTATGGAGATTTTTTATGAATGAAAAAATGTTTGTTCTGGAGCTTTATACTCTTTATTCAAGGCTTGACTTGAATCTTTATTGTATCAAAAATTGAACCTTATCAAGATATTTACATCCAAGTGAATTTCTGTTCTTAATTTCTTAAACAGCCAATTATTTGAGTTTCTATTTGCATTAGTTAATTGGGGGTTCAATAGGTTGGGAGTTCTCCATATTTTCTTGTTCTTTATCAATTGTGTGTGTTTGGGATTTTCGAAATATATATTTTTTGGGGGTTTCTTGCATCATTATGATATGAGCACAAGCATGGATGGTAAGAGGAGAGGAGCAATAGATGAACTAACATTACCTCAAGGACTGATTACAAAAGTGAAGGCCAAAAAGTTAAATGAATCACTTCAAACTTATATGGACAGAATGTTAGATGGGATGAAAGCTCATAATGCAACAAAAGTCAATGGAGCTTCACCTAATCAAATTGGGTTGAATTTACAAGATGGATCTAACCTATGTTTAATTTATTATTTCAAGTTAATACATTAGTTTTGGATAGTCCACTACCTGTAATTTGCATTTGGGCTTGTTTTTAATTTATTTTGGTATGAATTTTAGTTATGGGCTTGCTTATTTTATTTCAAGGCCTAACCTAATTATCTAGGTTATTCACACTTGTGGGAGTACAAATACCCTAATCAAAAAACTTGTATGGAGATTTTTGATGAATGAAAAAATGTTTGTTTTGAAGCTTTATACTTTTTATTCAAGGTTTGGCCTGAATATTTATTACATCAAAAATTGAACCTTATCAAGGTATTTATATCCTAGTGAATTTTTGTTCTTGATTTCTTAAACTACCAATTATTTGCGTTTTTATTTGTATTAGTTAATTGGGGGTTCAATAGGTTGGGAGTTCTCCATCTTTTCTTGTTCTTTATCAATTGTGTGTGTTTGGGGTTTTTAGATTATATATTTTTTGGAGGGTTTACGCATCATTATGATATGAGCACAAGCATGGATGGTAAGAGGAGAGTAGTAGTGAATGAGCTAACATTACCTCAAGGACCAATTACAAGAGTAAGGACCAAAAAGTTAAAGGAATCACTTTAAACTTATATGGACAGAATGTTAGACGGGATGAAAGCTCATGATACAATAAAGGCCAATGGAGCTTCACTTAATCAAATTAGGCTGAATTTACAAGATGAGTCCAACCTATATTTAATTTATTATTTTAAGTTAATAGATTAGTTTTTGGACAACCCACTACCTGTAATTTGCGTTTGGACTTGTTTTTAATTTATTTTGGTGTGGATTTTAGTTCTGGGCTTACTTATTTTATTGAAAGGTCCTAACCTAATTATCTAGATTATTTACACTTGTGGGAGTACAAATACCCTAGTCAAAAAACTTGTATAGAGATTTTTGATGAATGAAAAAACGTTTGTTCTGGAGCTTTATACTTTTATTTAAGGCTTGGCCTGAATATTTATTACATCAAGAATTGAACCTTATCAAGGTATTTGCATCCTAGTGAATTTCTGTTTTTGATTTCTTAAACAACCAATTATTTGCGTTTTTATTTGTATTAGTTAATTGGGGATTCAATAGGTTGGGAACTCTCTATCTTTTCTTGTTCTTTATCAATTGTGTGTGTTTGAGGTTTTTGAATTATATATTTTTTGGAGGGTTTTCGTATCATTATAATATGAGCACAAGCATGGATGGTAAGAGGAGAGGAGCAGTAGATAAGCTAACATTACCTCAAGGACCAATTATAATAATGAAGGCCAAAAAGTTAAAGGAATCATTTCAAACTTATATGGATAGAATGTTAGACGGGATGAAAGCTCATGATGCAACAAGGCTAATGGAGCTTCACCTAATCAAATTGGACTGAATTTACAAGAAGGATCCAACTTATGTTTAATTTATTATTTCAAATTAATAAATTAGTTTTTGGATAGCCCACTAGTTGTAATTTGCATTTGGGCTTGTTTTTAATTTATTTTGGTGTGGATTTTAGTTCTGGGCTTACTTATTTTATTGAGAGGCCTAAGTTTAAGGCCTAACCTAATTATCTAGGTTATTCACACTTGTGGGAGTATAAATACCCTAGTAAAAAAACTTGTCTGGAGATTTTTGATGAAT
The DNA here is from genome assembly GCA_035590515.1 of Trichilia minutiflora. Classification (NCBI taxonomy): domain Eukaryota; kingdom Viridiplantae; phylum Streptophyta; class Magnoliopsida; order Sapindales; family Meliaceae; genus Trichilia; species Trichilia minutiflora. Next base: position 3,228 of record JAVXUL010066078.1, read on the forward strand.
GAAAAAACGTTTGTTCTGAGGCTTTATACTCTTTATTCAAAGCTTGGCTTGAATATTTATTGCATCAAGAATTGAACCTCATCAAGGTATTTATATCCTAGTTAATTTCTACTCTTGATTTCTTAAACAACCAATTATTTGCGTTTTCATTTGCATTAGTCAATTTGGGATTCAATAGATTAGGAGTTCTCTATTTTTTCTTGTTCTTTATCAATTGTGTGTGTTTAGGGTTTTCGAATTATATGTTTTGTTTTGGATTTCTGCATCATTATGATATTAGCACAAGCATGGATGGCAAGAGGAGAGGAGTAGCAGATGAGTTAACATTACCTCAAGGATTAATTACAAGAGTGAGGGCTAAAAAGTTCAAGGAATCACTTCAAACTTATATGGACAGAATGTTAGACGGGATGGAAGCCCATAATGCAACGAAGGCCAATGGAGCTTCACCTAATCAAATTGGGCTGAATTTGCAAGATGGGTCTAATATATGTTTAATTTTTTATTTTATGTTAATAGATTAGTTTTTAGATAATCTACTACTTGTAATTTGCGTTTGAGCTATTTTTAATTTACTTTTGTGTGGATTTTAGTTCTGGGCTCGCTTATTTTATTGAGAGACCCCAAGTTTAAGGCTTAACCTAATTATCTAGGTTATTCACACTTGTGGGAGTATAAATATCCTAATAAAAAAACTTGTATGGAGATTTTTGATGAATGAAAAAACATTTGTTCTGGAGCTTTATACTCTTTATTCAAGGCTTGGGTTGAATATGTATTACATCAAATTATTGAACCTTATCAAGGTATTTACATCCTAGTGAATTTTTGTTCTTGATTTCTTAAACAACCAATTATTTATGTTTCCATTTGCATTAGTTAATTAGGGGTTCAATAGATTGAGAGTTCTCTATCTTTTCTTGTTATGTATCAATTATGTGTTTTGTAACGCCTGGTCCAAGTCTGTCAACAATATTGTCCGCTTTGGCCCAACCCTTGGGGCCTCACGATTTTGTTTTTGGAATGGGTTATCGAGGACTTCTCAAGAGGTCATCCATCTTGGTATTGCTCTCCTCCAAGCACGTTTAACTGTGGAGTTCTTAGAGTTAAACCACCACCCATCCCAAAAGGTCTTGTTGACAATTTGGTTTTAACTCTACATATATAGCCCAATAACTTTCTTTCCCATTTCGATGTAGGATTCGATTCATCCCTACCGTTCTAGAAGCCTGCTAGAAGTCGTTCCTTGCTCAGGCACCCTCGCCCCGACGTCACTTCCCGCCCTCATCGGACCGGGATGTTACAAGCCCACCTACTTCTGCCTAGTTCATCCCCGAACCACCACCTTCGTACTGGAGGAGAGTTGGCTCTGATATCAATTGTAACGCCAGGTCCAACTCTATCAACAATATTGTTCGCTTTGGCCCAACCCTTAAAGTTTCACGATTTTGTTCTTGGAATGGGTATCCGAGGACTTCCCAAGAGGTCACCCATCTTGGTACTCCTCTCCTCCAAGCACGCTTAACTGCAAAGTTCTTAGAGTTAAACTACCACGCATCCCAAAAGGCCTTGTTGATAATTTGGTTCCAACTCTACATATATAACCCAGTAACTTTCTCTCCGATTGCGATGTGGGATTCGGTTCATCCTTGCCGTCCTAGAAGCCTATCAGAAGCCTCTCCTCGCTCAGGCTCCCTCGTCCCGGGGCCACTTCCCGCCCTCATCGGACCGGGATGTTACAGGCCCACTTACTTTCGCCTGGTTCATCCTCAAACCACCACCATCATACTGGAGGATAGTTTGCTTTGATACCAATTGTAACGCCTAGTCCATGTCTATCAACAATATTGTCCGCTTTGCCCCAACCCTTAAGGCCTCATGGTTTGATTTTTGGAATGGGTTATCGAGGACTTCCCAAGAGGTCACCCATCTTGGTACTACTCTCCTCCAAGCACGCTTAACTACGAAGTTCTTGGAGTTAAACCACCACCCATCCCAAAAGGTCTTGTTGAAAATTTGGTTCCAACTCTACATATATAGCCCAGTAACTTTCTCTCCCATTTCGATGTGAGATTCGATTCATCTCTACTGTTCTAGAAGCCTGCCAGAAGTCGTTCCTTGCTCAGGCACCCTCGCCCCGATGCCACTTCCTGCCCTCATCGGACCGGGATGTTACAGGCCTACCCGCTTCTGCCTAGTTTATCCCCGAACCACCACCATCACACTGGAGGAGAGTTAGCTCTGATACCAATTATAACGCTTGGTCCAAGTCTATCAACAATATTGTCTGCTTTGGCCCAACCCTTGAAGTCTCAAGATTTTGTTCTATGAATGGGTATCCGAGGACTTGCCAAGAGGTCACCCATCTTAGTACTACTCTTCTCTAAGCACGCTTAACTGCAGAGTTCTTAGGGTTAAACCACCACCCATCCCCAAACTCTACATATATAACCCAGTAACTTTCTCTCCCATTCCGATGTGGGATTCGGTTCATCCTTGCCGTCCTAGATGCCTGTCAGAAGCCTTTCCTTGCTCAAGCTCCCTCACCCCGATGCCACTTCCCGTCCTCATCGGATCGGAATGTTATAGGCTCACTCGCTTTCGCCTGGTTCATCCTCAAACCACCACCATCGTACTGGAGGATAGTTGGCTTTGATACCAATTGTAACGCGTAGTCTAAGTCTGTCAACAATATTATCTGTTTTGCCCCAATCCTTGGGGCCTCATGGTTTTGTTTTTAGAATGGGTTATCGAGGACTTTCCAAGAGGTCACCTATCTTGGTACTACTCTCCTCCAAGCACGCTTAACTACGGAGTTCTTAGAGTTAAACCACCACCCATCCCAAAAGGTCTTATTGACAGTTTGGTTCCAACTCTACATATATAACCCAGTAACTTTCTCTCCCATTTTGATATGGGATTTGATTCATCCCTGTCGTACTAGAAGCCTGTCAGAAGCCGCTCCTTACTCAGGCTCCCTCATCCCGGTGCCACTTCCCGCACTCATCGGACTGGGATGTTACATTAGAATTCTTGGGTGTGGTCGATAGAAGATAAAGTGAGCTTTTCTTCCTAAGCCTCTTACTTATATGCTACCTGATAACTTAAAATTCATAACCTGTTATAAAATGTTTATATATATATATGTGGGATTTAAACATAGTCAACTTATGATGCAATGAATAAGAATTGACTTAATCCATTAAGAACTGAATAATGGGGCTTTACTTCTAAATTATAAGTGTACATAAATCATCAATATGTATCAATATGTTTACATATCTATTATACTCAAAATACATACTAGGCTATAATGTGTTATCCTAGAGTATGACACCTAAGAGGGGGATGAATTAAGTAAAGTGCTAATTTGAAAGATTAATAAATTTTGCTAAATGATTAATATAATAATTAATGACAAATACATATGCTTAAGCAATTAATAACAAATAAGGTAAAGAAAGAGAGAAAATTAAACAACAAATTTTTATAGTGGTTTGATAACCAGGCTTACGTTCACTCTCGTTGGTTGATATCCACAAACACCTTGGTATCACTAAGCATCTTAATTTGGTCTGGATCAAGAGTGACCTAAATATAACTTTTTCTTAATAGTGAAAGGTAACCAAATACAATCTATCTTTATATCGAATAAAGAGTAACCCAGAAAAATTATAACAAAAAATAAAAGAAATAAAACTCTAATAGAGTATATGTACAATAAGTACTTTGTTTTTTAACTTTCTCTCACTAGAGTAAAAATAGATGAATGAAGCAAATAAGAGAAATTCATGCAAAAGAATGTTCTTGTTGTTCTATGAAAATTAAGCTTAATATACTTTAAAAATTCTTGTTGTCTTTTGTAAAATAGCATGTATTTGTGTCCTTGAGTAATAACACAATGGCTTTCTAAAACAACAATAAATATGTCAAACTAGCTATTATAATTTGAAGTCTTTGTCATATATCGATAATTTACTAAAATTTATCGATACTTGGGCTGAATTTTTTGTAAGTCTTTGCCATATATATAGTATCGATACTTTTCGAAGGATGTATCGATATTTTACTTCCTAGTAATCAAGCATCAATCCTCCAAGCTATCCTTGATCCTGCTTTATATGAGGTATCGATACATTTGTTTCATATATCAATACTTTTGCCTTCATATATCATTACTTAACTTTTATTGACACTTTAGTCTTTAAACATGCAGTAAGTATCGATACCTATAATGTCACGGCCCGACCCTAGTCGACCACATGGTAATAGCCGCAAATCCTAGAAATACATCCTATCACTTAGAATGCACCTCTAAGACCCGTAAGGCATTAGCACCTGTTTTCAAACTCATTTTCAAAAATAATATAATATAGAAGATTTTCATAAAATACACAACATTACAAATATTTTTTAAAGTATCTATTTCAATGAGTTTTGACCAAGCCAAATACACATAATCAAAATATACAAATTTTATTTTTGTTCAGTAGACCATGACACATCCAAATGAGTCGAGTATTTAAAAATCTGTTGAAAACCTGCTTCAGCTATGCTATACTGCACCCGACTATACTAACCTAAAATGAGAAGTGAGGGATGAGTACTTGAGAAAATACTCAGTGAGTAGACAGTAAAATAAAATAGCAAATGAAACCATACATTGATTATGAAATTATCTCATAATCATCAAAATCAAAGTATGTGTGATGTGGCATATTAAACATGATTGAGATAGTCAATATAAATCAAACATATATGTAATCCCTCGGTTTATAGGATTCCATCCACTCTCCCTGAGCTGTATGGCTGATCCGTAACCCTGGTTGGGAATGTGTGCCTATGTAAATATATATAAGGCTAGTATGCTTTAACCTGGACATACTGGATTCCACTAATTCTCTCTTAGATTGCATGTATAATCCACATTCCTGGGTCTATTAGATTTCACCCATTCCACTCTAAGCTGTATAACCAATCCTTACCCTGGGACTGTCGTATTTCATCCACTGCATCCTAAATTGTATGGACAATCCTCACCCATAATATCACTAACATGGCACACATCTAATAACTCTATCATTTGTGGCTCACAAGACCAAAACACAACTATGGCTGATAAGGACAAAACACAATTATGGCACCCCGACCATTGATTGTAATCTATAACACAAACTATGTCACATCCACAATCATTTTATAAAATGTCATTTGCTATAAGCCTCTGGTCTCAATCTCATAACACAATATCAAATATACTTATTAGGCCTCCGACCTCACATTCATGGCAATCAAGGTTTCATAACAACCTATCTCTATCATAAATAAGGGACCAACCCGACCACTATACAACATATATCTAACGCTTCCTTATTTTAATTATGCATCCATATACACATATCCACATTCTATGTTATATCAAGCATAATAATCATTTAAAAGCATATAATGAGGCGAAATAAACAAAGTGCATCCACTCACTGTTCTGAGGTGGGAAACCACCCTTCGGATATCCTTCTCACGACGAAGATCCTCTAGTCTCAGCTATTGTGCCTGGATACACATACAAACACAGATTCACTATCTATAATAATATGCGTGCATGATACAATGCATGATCATTCTACTGACGCTCTCTTTCTCTCTCTCTCTCTACCCTCTCTATCTAATATACTGTTATATACTCATTCTAACTCCACCCTCATGTCATTTTCAGTTATTTTAACACCAATAGCTATCAAACCTCTCTAATTTATCGATACCAATGATAAATTAAAAAATCCCTAATTTTTAGGGTTTTGTGAAGCTAGATTTATATGAAATGATAGCTCAAACGAGAGAGAGAACATGAAGAATAGGCTTACCCAAACTGGTAGGTGAGTTTGAAACCCCTTTTTGACTTGAATCTCTCTTTTTGACTACTGTTTATCACAACCCTTCTTTTGTGATTTCACTCGAACTGACGGTTATAACTCTAATCAAAGGAGGTTTTATGAGTTTTGGTGTTGATTCTCAATTTATAGGAACTGAAATGATAGAGTTTGATGGAAAAATGGCCGAAATTAGTTTTACACAGTTGAGAGGAATGGTTTCTGTCAAAAATTGTGAGAGAGAAAGTGAAAAATTAAAATGAGGAAGACAATCCCCATGCTCGATATAAATAGGTCGTGAAATATCCAAAGGTGTCGATACCTTTCAAAATGTATCGATACCTTTGGTATCATACCGACAACGTATCGATACTTTCTCCTAACATATCGATACATTTGGCTATTTACTGTTTACTAAGCTTGCAAGGTGTTGATACCTTCCCCTAACGTATCGATATATTTCATCATAATTACGTACCCCTCTATCACAAAGGTGTTGATACCCTTGCCAAGGTATCGATACATTTGACCTGTTACTGTTCATCATACCTTTAAGGTATCGATACGTTTGGCCCTCAACTCTGAAAGGTGTCAATACCCTTCTCCGAAGGTATCGATACCTTTGCCTCTTTTCCTTCTTCTGAGGACTATTACTTTAAATGGCCATAACTTTGGATCCCAATATCCGCTCGGAACCCATAATATATCAATGAAAGCTATCTCTGAGCTCTACAAAAACGATTGAAACTTTTTCTCAAATAGAGATAATTTTAGGATCAAAAATTCAGTTCTTTGTCATAAATCATATTCTATACCACACACCTCCGTAAACATAACTTCAAGTTATTACACCCTATAACACGTGATCTACACGAAATATCAAGTATAGATTCTCATGAGGGTTTCATAATAATGACTGTAACCCTAAGGGATGGGTTTTACAAATCTCGCCCCCCCCCCCCTAATTGAATTTTGTCCTCAAAATTCTATATGATGTATATATTAAGCAATAACAAAGAGAGTATACTAAGGCATACAGCTCCTCTTTTCCCTTAATAATCAAATAAAGATATTTTAGAATACCTCACTTATTATTCAATACTAGGAGAAGAAACTGCAGCCTTTAAAGAGAAAAAAATGATAAAAACAAAACATACGTCATATAGAATATGTAAGGATCTTTCTTTCGAGCTAAATACATATCTCATCACTGAAAATGGTGTCGGTATTCCTGTCTCATCGACTCTTCAGGCTCCCAAGTCATCTCCTCAACTGTGGCACTCTACCACAAGATTTTCACCATCAGAATAGTTTTATTTCTCAGGACCCGCTCTTGTCAATCAAGTATCCTCATCGATTGTACCAGAAAATTAAAATCATCTTTCAAATTAATCGATGGTGTCTCAAGTATGTGCAAAGGATCTAGCACATACTTCTTGAGCATCGATACATGAAAGACATTATGTATCCGATTCAACTACAATGGCAAATCCAATCTATAGGCTATTGACCCTATCCTTTCCATAATACCAAAGGGTCTAATATATTGAGGATGCAACTTTCTCCAATTCCTGAATCTGATGATCCCTTTCCAAGATGATACTTTCAAGAAAACTTGATCGCCTACTTCAAATTCCAATGCTCTCCTTTGAGTATCAGCATATGATTTCTGCCTATCTTGGGCAGCTTTCAATCTCTCTTTGATAATCTTTATTTTCTCAATGGTGATCTCAATTAATTCTATATTCTCAAGTTTTCTTTCATCGACTTTATCCCAGCACACTAGTGTTTTGCATTTTTGACCCTACAAAGCCTCATAAGATGCTATCCCAATACTAGCTTGATAACTATTATTAGACGCAAACTCCATCAACGATAGGTGTATATCCTAGTTGTCAAAAAATTCAGTAACACATATTCGAAATATGTTATATCCTCTAGCGTTTGGATGGTCCTTTCTGACTGTCCATCAATCTGAGAATGAAATACAAAACTGAAAGTCAACTGAGTGCCTATAACTTTCTGAAGTCTAGGCCAGAATCAAGATGTAAAATAAGGATCTCGATCCAACACAATGGTAACTGACACTTCATACAGTTTGATAATTTCTTATACATACCACTTGGTAAATTTCTCCAAGGAGAAATTTACTTGAATTGATAGAAAATAAGCTAACTTAGTGAGTCAATTTATAATCACCCAAATCGCATCGTGGCTTGCTTGAGTACGAGGCAACCCGACCACTAAATCCATGGTAATGTGCTCTCACTTTCACTCAGGTATAGGTAGAGGCTGTAACATCCCTGTAGGTCTATGGTGCTCAACCTTGACCTACTGACATATCAAACATCTAGCCACAAACTGGGCTATATCATATTTCATCCCCGATCACCAATAACTTTCTCTGATGGTATGATACATCTTGGTATTGCCCGGGTGCATAGCAAATGCAGAACTGTAGGCCTCCTCCAAGATACCCTCTCTTAGTCGTCTACCACTGGGTACACAAACTCGACCTCTAAAAGTTAAAGTCCCGTCTTGAGTGAAGTAAAAGTTGCTCTTCTTGTTATCTCTAATCTCCTGGCAAGCTCTGACCATCTCACTGTCTAATATTTAGCCCTGTCTGATCTGAGCTACTAGGGTAGGTCTGACTATAAAACTAGCTTCCAACCTCATCATATCCTAATGATACTCTCTTCACTTTCAAGTCCATCAATAAAGGCATATAGGTGGTGCAAACATGAGCCAAACTGGCTGAAGTCTTTCTGCTCAAAGCATCAGCAACCACATTAGCCTTTCTTAGGTGATAATCAATGATTAAGTCATAATCCTTAATCAATTTCAACCACCTCTATTGTCTCAAATTCAGCTCTTTCTGTGTAAGCAGATACTGAGGCTCTTATGATCAGTAAATATCTAACATTGTTCCTCATACAAGTAATGCCTCCATATCTTTAATGTAAAAACTATTGTAGCTAACTCAAGATCATGGGTAGGGTAATTCTCTTCATGCTTCTTCAGCTGCTGAGAAGTATAAGCTATAATCCTTCCATTTTGTATTAATACACAACCGAGGCCCTGTCTTGAGGTATCACCATATATAAAATATTCGCCTCCTCGTATAGAGAGTATCAAAATCGGTGCCAAAGGAAGACAATTCTTCAGAGCTTGGAAGCTCTGCTCACATTGATCATCCCACTCAAACTTAGCCTCCTTTCTTGTAAGTCTCGTCAGTGGTGTAGCCAATAAAGAGAAGTCCTCAACGAATCTCCTATAATATCCCACTAGCCCTAAGAAATTATGGATCTTTGTAATCTTCTTTGGCTGTTCCCACTGAATTATGAACTGAATCTTCTTTGGATCCATAAGATCCTGGGCAGTTCTCTCTTATTTCTCGAATACACAAGGATGTCATCTATAAATATAATGACAAACTTATCCAAATGAGGGTGAAAAACCCAGTTCATCAAATCCATAAATGCTGCAGATGTATTTATTAATCCAAATGGCATAACCAAAAACTCATAATGGCCATATCGAGTTTTGAATGCTATTTTGTGGATATCATCCTCTCTAATCTTAAGCTGGTGATATCCCAATCTCAAATCAATTTTGGAAAATACACTTGTACCCTGCAATTGATCAAACAGATCATCTATCCTCGGTAATGGATACTTGTTCTTAATGGTCACTCAATTGAGCTGTCTGTAATCGATACAGAGCCTCAATGTACCATTTTTCTTTTTCACAAACAAAATTGGTGCACCCCAAAGTGACACGCTTGGTTGGATAAAACCCTTCTCAATCAAGTCCTCTAACTGAGTTTTCAATTCTTTCATTTCTACTGGTACTATACGGTAAGAGGGTATCAAAATCGGTGTTACCCCTAGCACCCGATTGATACAAAACTCAAATTATTTATCAAACGATAATCTAGGTAATTCCTCTAGAAACAAATCAAGGAATTCTCTCACCACTAGCACCTATTCCAAACTAACTCCTGGAACTGATCTACCAATCACATGTGCCAAATACAACTGACACTCTTTTTGAAGCAATCTCTTAGTCTCTATCGCCAAAATGATACATAAAGAAAGTATCCTCCGCTCACCCATAAAAATAATTTTTGGTTCTCTTGGCAATCTGAAGGTCACCACCTTCCTAAAATAATCAATCACAGCATAATACTATGACAACCAGTCCATGGTGTTCTAAAGAGCAGCATCTCCTATCCAGACCTCACACCACCTAAACATGGTGTTCCAAAGCAATCTCCGCCCCAAGGACGTATGAACAATCAACTCTGGTTCTAAAAATACCAGGTGTATTAGCATGCCTCGTAAATGTAACTCTAATGAATGACCTATCTGAATTAGGATCAACCAAAATGTATGCTGGATAATCCAAAATCATTACCATACCGGTAGTCACATCTAGATTAACCTGAGTCTACTCTTGATTCATCGTAAAAACTCAATTCTGAACTCATGACTGGTTTCTCTGATTATCCTAACAAGCAAACACGCTTCTTAATCTAGACTGACGAACACTTATAAATTATGGCTGAGGTATGGACTGCTGTACACCAAAAAATCTCAAATCTTGCCCTGGCTGGTCGGCTGTCTTTGTTGGTTTTAAACTAAGACAATCTCTTTTTATGTGACCCATCTGGCCATAATGAAAATATAAGAGGGGCAGTCTGTAAGGCCCACTATGAAATAGCTTACAGTTAGGATATCACCTACTATTCGATGACTTCCTACCTGTTCGCCCTGATCCCAAGATAAAAGTATCAAATTGAGATGATCTCTGCTCTCTAGGGAAAAAAGGTAAAGAAATCCTAGGACTTGTTGACTGGCCACTCGAAGATCCACTACTGCTGCTCTTCTTAGAAGATTGACCCACTGAAACACTGAGGTTTTTTCTCTTATGGAATCCAGTTTTGGATCTCCTTTTCCCAATTAATGATTCTGCTCGAAGGGCCAACTGTACTACCTCCTCATAACTCTATCTGCCTGTTACTGGCATTCTATCTTAGACCTCTAAATTCAGCCTGACCTCAAACTTAGTACATAAAATATTCTCAGTGATAAGTTCTAGAACAAATTTTGCCAACTATCTTAGCTGAGTCTCATAGTATGCTACTGTGCTACCCATCTGTCTTAAGTTCATAAACTCTTACCTTTTCTGATTACTGTAGAAGTGAATAAAGTACTTCTCTTGAAAGGCTCTCTGAAAATCTATCTAGGTAGGCTTAACACTCAGCCTCAAAGATATATTTTACCACCAAGTAGCAGCACTCTGCTCTAGTAATCTGGTATCCACTCTCAGCTTTTCCTTATCTGACAAATCCATATCATCCATATTCTATTGCATCATCCTCAACCATTTACTTGCTTTTAGAGCATCATTGGTTTCACATAAAGGAACACTTTGAAGTTGTCTTACTTCCTTGATCAACTTGGATAATTTTCTTACTAGTCGAGATGATTCAGCTTGATTCAGATCTGGCACTAAATTTGGTGCACTCATAAATGTCATGAATGTATTTCACATCTCCTATGACTAAGGGAAATGAGCATTCCCTTCAAGATTTTACATCTGTGGTGGAGGATCCACAGGAACTTGTTCCTTCTCATAAGCAGATGGTAGAGCATAAGATGATACCTCCTGATCATCTTGAATCATGATATTCCTCCGAGGTCTACCTCTCCCCCTTTCGGGTCACGGTGATATTTCTACATAAAATTAATATACGTTATAAAACACAATTGACTCGACTCAGTCTATGGTCCACTGACACAATTCTCATTAAAATTATTAGTTTTAAAAATCTCCAAGAATTGAAACAAAAACCAAAAGCTCTGATACCAATAAAATTATCAAGCCCAACCTTAGTCAGCCACGTGACAATAATCGCGAATCCTAGAAATACATCCCATCACTTAGAATACACCCCCTAAGACTCGCAAGGCATTAGTAATTGTTTTCAAACTCATTTTCAAAAATAATATAATATAGAAGATTTTCATAAAATACACAACATTATAAATATTTTTCAAAGTATATATTTCAATGAGTTCTTGGCCAAGACAAATACACATAATCAAAATATACAAATTTTATTTCTGTTCAGTGGACCATGGCACTTTCAAATGAGTCGAGTACCTGAAAACCCGCTTCAGCTATACTATACTGCGTCCGACTATACTAACCTGAAATTGAAAGTGAGGGGTGAATATTTGAAAAAATACTTAGTGAGTAGACAACACAATAAAATAGCAAATAAAATCATACACTGATTACGAAATTACCTCATAACCATCAAAATTAAAGTATGTGCAATGTGGCATATTAAACATCACTGAGATAGTCAATATAAATCAAACATATATGTAATGCCTTGGTCTATAGGATCTCATCTACTCTACCTGAGTTGTATGGTTGATCCGCAACCCTGGTTGAGAATGTGTGCCTATGTAAATATATATGAGGTTAGCATGCTTTAGCCTGGACATGCTGGATTTCACCCATCCTTTCTTGGACTGCATGATAATCCATATTCTTAAGTCTATTGGATTCCACGCGTTCTACTCTGAGCTGTATAGCCAATCCTCACCCTAGGACTATCAGATTTCATCCACTCCATCCTAAGCTATATAGACAATATTCACCTATAATATCCCTAACACGGCACACATTTAATAACCCTATCATCTCTAGCCTACAAAATCAAAACACAACTATGACTCACAAGGTCAAAAAACAACCATGGTACCCTAGCAATTGATTGTAATCTATAACACAGACTATGCTATATCTACAATTATTTTATAAAAGATCCTTTACTATAGGCCTCTAACCTCAATCTCATAGCACAATATCAAATATACTCATTAGGCTTTCGATCTCACATCCATGGCAATTTAGGTTTTACAACAATCTATCTTTATCACAAATAAGGGGCCAACCCGTCCACCACACAATATACATCCAACGTCTCCTCATTTCAGTTATGCATCCATATCCACATATTCATATTCTATGCTATACCAAGTATAATAATCATTTAAAATCATATAATAAGGCAAAATAAACAAAGTGCATCCACTCACTGTTCTGGGGTAGGAAACCACCTTCTGAATATCCTCCCCACGACGAAGATCCTCTAGTCTCAGCTGTTGCACTTGGATACACATACAAACATAGATTCACTATCTGCAATAATGAGCGTGCATAATACACTGTATGATGATGCTACTAACGCTCTTTCTCTCTCTTTCTACCCTCTCTCTCTAATATATTGTTATATACTTGTTCTAACTCCACCCTCAAGTTATTTTCAGTTATTTCAACATCAATAGTTATCAAAGCCCTTTAATTTATCGATACCAATGATAAATTAGAAAAAAACCCAATTCTTAGGATTTTGTGAATAATACTCAAGCTATCTATTCTTAGATTTACATGAAATGACATTTCAAACGAGAAAGAGAAGATGAAGAACAGGCTTACTCGAACTGGTAGGTGACCTTGAAGCCCTTTTTTGGTTTGAATATGTCTTTTTGACTATTGTTCATTGCAACCCTTCTTTCATGATTCTACTCAAATTGATAGTTAGAATTTTGAACAAATGAGTTTTCTGAGTTTTGGTGTTGATTTTCAGTTTATAGGAACTGAAATGATGGAGTTTGGTGGAGAAATAACTAAAATTAATTTTATATGGTTGAAAGGAATGGTTTCTATCAAAAATGATGAGAGAGAAAGTAAAAAATTGAAATGAGGAAGACTATCCCCCTGTTTGATATAAATAGGCTGTGAAATACCCAAAGGTGTCGATACCTTTGGCATCATACCTACTACGTATCGATACTTTTTTCCAATGTATCGATACGTTTGGTTATTTACTATTCACTAAGCCTGCAAGGTATTGATAACTTTTCCTAACGTATCGATATATTTCATTGTAATTACGCATTCCTCTATCACAAATGTGTAGATACCTTTGCCAAGGTATCGATATGTTTGATACTATTATTATTTATAAATTTGTAAGGTATCGATATGTTTGGCTTGTTACTATTTATTATACCTTTAAGATATCGATACGTTTGGCCATCAACTCTGAAAGGTGTCGATACCCTTCTCCAAAGGTATCGATACCTTCTCCTCTTTTCCTTCTTCTGGTGATTGTTATTTCAAATGGCCATAACTTTGGATCCTAATATCCCTTCGAAACCCATAATATATCAATTTTCTCTGAGCTCTGCAGAAACAATAAGAACTTTTTCTCAAGTGGAGATAATTTTCATGTCAAAATTTCAGTTCTTGCTTATAAACTTTATTCTATACCACACACCTCTGTAAATATAACTTCAAGTTATAACACCCTCTAACACGTGATCTACATGAAATATCAAGTATAGATTCTCATGAGGATTTGATAATAATGTCCATAACCCTAAGGGATAGGTTTCACATATAATCTTGATATCAATACCTATAGCCTGTACTTAAACTTTTCTCAACTATTTTGCTATTAGGGCAATATTATTCAATATAACTTAACTTATTACTTAAATCATTACACTAATCGAACATAAAAATACTTATCAATTTATCCAAATAAGCAAATTAACAAATCATTTATTAACCCAATTAACAACATGTCATTAAACTTTCTAAGCAAGTTCATTGATTCAACATATAGCATAATTATAACTTAACCAAATTTATCAATCATGTGAATAGCTTATAAAAGCCAATCAAATTTATTTACTTAATTATATACAAAATAATTTTGTTCATCATTAAAAACACATCAAGTCATCAATCTTTCTTTTTTTAATAATGACAAAACAACATTTATAGTTAAGCATTTTAATGAATTAGCTCCCTCTTGATCTATGAACTCCCCCTTAATCTATAAACTCCCTATTTAAACATTTTAACAAATTTCTCCCTCTTTCCGTGTACAAGATTAAGCTTTTCTCCTTTTTGGTCATCTAGCAAAGAAGGAAATAAATCATGAGGGAATTAATATATAAGGAAAAAAAATCAAGTCAAATATAATAATGATCTATATCAACTTAAATAATAGTTATAGTCACATCAAAATGAGAATCATAGTTATAAATCCATTAACAGATAAGTATAATGTCAAGCATCAAAAACACAAAATAATAAAAATGTAATAAGAGTATAAATAATAACAAAAAGATAATATAAAGCCGATGTGACATAAGTCCAATAAAATTAATCCTCATCTAAGGGAATCTCTATGTGATAAGTACTTTCTCTAAATGTAGATACTTTTTGTATAGAAGGGTTGATGCTAAGTGTAATATATAGTGATTGGTATCCAGCAGGCATTCAACAAGAAGTTACTCTAAAGTGCAAAGGAGTTCATACTCCAATACCTGGAGCATATAAAGAAAGTCTCGAATAAATGTTCTCTAGAGCAAGCTCAATACTAATTGATGAAAGAGTAACCTCTTGTTAGAATTGGTCAACCATATAGCCCAATGTCGTGATCCTCTTATCAAAATACTAATGACCATAGTGTACAAAGGACTTAAAATGTGTTATATTATCAGCATCTAGAATCAAAAAAGGTAAAGTGAAAAATGGTGGTTATATTAAAGAAAGAGGTATAAGAGTGGCACTCAAGGTTGATGCTTGAAAAGTCAAAGGTATCTCCTCCTATGGTGTATACTTAGTGATTTGACCTATATGAGGAGACTTCAAATGACTAGTAGGATGATCCTTAGCCTATGTCTATGGATGCTCTAGCTCCTAAGGCTCAATGGCTATCGAAGGCATATCTTGAGGAACCTAAATATCCAAAATAAGCTCATTAACCCTATGGTACTCTACATGCATGGCTGACTAATCGTACCACTCCTGAAATACCTAAGAACCATTTGAAAGCATGTTATAGTGCATCTTTCTTAGTGTAGTCTCGTCAAGGTGGTTGATAGAATGGCTTCACACTGTCAACACTATCTAATAATGTCATAGAGGCTCCATGAATAATCTCAATAATTGCATACCTATAGTGCAATTAATGAATACAAAAGGTCATAATCCATATCATCTCATGTAGTATCTAGGTAACTAGGTTTAAATGATACCTCTACATGATGTAGCTCATCTACCATAGATCCTTATGACTTATCTCAGCATATTTACTCAAACGTTCAAATCGTATGTTATAGTCAAATAGATGATTCTTTTATATAAGCCTAACCATACAAGTCTAAGATCTACATCGATCATATCTGCTCAAGAAAAATAAAATGACAAGCCTTTAAGGGAATCAAGTTCCTGATAAAATAACTCTAACCACTTAGGAATAATGTAAATGTCCGCTTAATACTAAGTTATCAATTATAAATTCTTGTCCTTTAACAGAAGTCTTAAACTTGTTAATCAAACTTCTACTTGTATTTGGACATCTAATCTCTAAGTTTGAGTATAATAGTCTAATTAATTTTGGGTGATAATATCCTTTTAAGCTAAGAAAAGACATCCATCTAAATATAAGAAAATCATCGACACATAAAAAAATCGATAAATCGTAGGAACTTGAAATATATTACTTGATTTGGAGAGATTTTTTTGATGGATAAATAATGGTAAAAATTGCTCGTCAATCTCTTGGGTCATAAAACCTTATAGGTTTGGCTCTCTTGGTGGGAAAGGAGGTGTATATAGTCATTCATCACTTCTTTACCTCTTTCTTGGGCTTCTTAAAAATCCTACAATAGGAATTTTCATCCATAAAGGCATTGTGGGAGAGATGTAAGTGAGAATGATGAGAGATGAAATTGATTTTGAGAGAAAAAGTGAGTTTTTATAAAGATCAAAGATGAGTTACAGAAGAGAGAGAAATGGTTATATAAAAAAAAGAGAAAAAATGACACTTTTTTGTACAATATGTGTTTAGGTGTTAATACACAAGCTATGTATAATACATGATGCGATTTACGAAGGGAGGTATTGATACATGTTAATAAGTGTTAATACATGTCATAATCTTATAGAACAAGTATCGATACATAGTCCACATGCATCGATACTTGAGGTTCTCAGTTCTCAAAATAGGAAACTTGAAATGACATGGATAAAAAGGATATATAGATGAAGTAACATGTGGCATATATTAAATGATTTCTATGAATGAGCAGAAAACTTGAAAAGGCACTTTTGTTTATAAAGAGACACGTGTAGCTCTGAGCCGTCATGTTGTCTTTTACATATAATGCCCAATAATTGCTATCTCTTATATTAATATTTTACCATTATGTATCGATACAAACATATGATATATGTCGATCCTTATTCTAGGTAATGGTATATGTAGAGGCTAAACAAGTAGGATGGTTAATAAATGGAAATATTGATACGTCGGTATGAAGTATCGATACTAATAGGCCACACATAGGCACATATCTATTATATCGATATATTTGGGGATGAATGAAGCTATATAGCGATACATTTCTCATATATATAGATATTTACACATAAAACAAATTTAGACAAATACAAAAGCAAATTTCAAACAAAATTAAACATATTGTGCAATGTTTATCATAACTAATTTACTTCTAATGTAATAAAAATATTCTTTAGCAAGGGTTTTTTTAAAAATATCAGTCAATTATTCATTGATGTTGACATATTGAATGCACACATCCTTTTTACTAACATGATCATGAATGAAATAGTGCATAATTTTTATATACATAGTTCGTGAATGATGTACTGGATTCTTTATCAAATTAATGGCGTTTGTATTATCACATATAATTGAAATCTTTTCAAGTTTCATGCCATAATGTAATAATTGATGTTTAATCTATAAAAGTTATGCACAACAACTAGCTAGGAAAACATACTCAATCTCGATAATAGATAATGCAATGGTGTTTTGCTTCTTACAAAATCATAAAACTAATACATTGCCTAGTAAATAACATGTATCACTAGTGATATTCTTATCCATCTTACAACCCTTATAGTCTATATTTGAGTAGCTATTGAGGTCAAATATACCATTCTTGATATAGAATAAGTCTAAGTTAGGTGTTTCTTTTAAATATTGAAATATCCTTTTTATGGCCATTATATATGATTCCTTAAAATTAAAATCTCGCACATACGCAAATACTATAGAGAATGTCAGGCCTAGATTTAGTCAAGTATAACAATGATCCTATCATACCTTTATACAGCCTATGGTCAACACTTTTGTTAAGTTCATCTTTATCCAAAAAGGTGACAATGCTCATATATGTATATACCTGCTTTCAAACTAAAGGTTCAAACTTTTTTAAGAGGTCTTTAACATATTTAGATTAGAAGATATAAATTCCCTCATTAGTTTATTTAATTTGTAAACCCAAAATGAAATTTAACTCTTCCATCATACTTATTTCAAATTCACACTTCTTATTAGATTTGAAAATTCATTACACAAATTGTCATTAGTGCTTGTAAAGATGATATCATCAATATAGATTTGAACGAGTAAAATATCTTTATCTTTGGGTTTTATAAACAATGTTATATCAGTATTCTCTTTTTTTAAAATCGTTCTTTAGCAAAAGTTTACGAAGTCTTTCATATCAAGCTTTATGAGCTTGTTTCAATCCATAAAAAGTTTTAGTGAGTTTATAAACATAATTTAGAAATTTTTAATCTTAAAATAGGGAGCTTGCTCAACATAAAATTCCTCATTTAGAAAATCATTTAGAAAAACACTTTTGATATCAATTTGATAAAGTTTAAAGTTTTAAAGCATGTAAAAGTTAAGAGAATTCGAAATACTTCTAGTCTAGTCATAGTTGCATATGTCTCATCATAGTCTATTCCATTCTTTTGGCTATAAATTTGAGCAACAAGTCTTGGTTTATTTCTAATGATATGTCCATGCTTATATAATTTATTCCTAAATCTACATTTGATTTCTATGGTTAGATGGTCATTTAGTTTTGGAATTAAATTCTATAATATAAAGAATTATAATACAAAGAAGAATGTACTTCATCATCATGCTTGTCCATAATATAAAAATTTGGTTGTTCATTTTTTAAAGATGGTGTACTTTTATTACTTGATGAATCATCCTATATCACCTTTATTGCCTTTTTTTACTATTTTTTAATCTTTTTATTGCATATTCTGGATGTGTATGTCCAGGTTTCTTGTACTTATAATATAAGACATCCTTTTATTTCTCTTTTTTCTTTTCATTTTCCTTACTCTTCCTATATTTATCAGCTTTATCAATATATAGGAAGTCTCTCCTCTTCTAATTTCTTCACTTTGATCTATTTTTGTTGAAAAGCTTCTTCATTTTTTTTGTCATTAATAGAAACTCATCCTTATCAGTTTCTACTTCTTCACTCTCTTCATTATCTTCATCTCTTGTAATGCCATATTTTTCTTTTTTTTATCTTGGTATTTATCCTCAATTCTTTTCACTTCTAATTTATACATCATGAGACATCTGAATAGCTCTTTAAGCTATAAAGTTTTCAAGTATTTTGTGTGAAACTCATCCCTTAGAGTTATAGGATTATTATAAAACCCTCATGAGTTTTCGTGCATATAATAGTGTTTAGATCATGCATGAGAGGGTGTGATATCTTAAATTCATTTTGGAAGAAGATGTGTGATATAGAATATGAGTCTATGAGAAAGAACTGGTTTTGATCCCAAAATCATCTCTAATTAAGAAAAAGTTCCTTTTTTTGTATAGCTTGAAGATAGCTTTCTATTGATATATTATACGTTTCGTGACGATATCTGAGCCAAAAGTTATGGCCATTTGAAGTAACAGTTCTCAGAAGAAGGAGAATAGGCAAAGGTATCGCTACCTTTGCAAAAAGGTATCGATACATTAGAGGTAAGGCCAAAGGTATCGATACCTTTGGAGAAAAGTATCGATACCTTTCAGAGTTTAAGGCCAAATGTATCGACATGTTGAAAGTATGATAAACAGTAATGGACTAAACGTATCGATATATTGTAAGCATTATAATCTGTAATAGTGTCAAACGTATCGATACCTTGGCATGGGTATCGACACTTGGAGTGTATATTTACGATGAAACGTATCGATACATTGAGGAAGATATCGACACCTTACAGGCTTAGTGAACAGTAAATATCCAAATGTATTAATACGTTGGGGAAAGATATCGATACGTTGTAGGCATGAAACCAAAGGTATCGATACGTTTATGAAAGGTATCGACACCTTTGAGCGATTTCATTGCCTAGTTATGCGAGATAGGGATCGTCTTCCCCATTTCTTGTTTCACTCTCTCTCTCTCTTCATTTTTAATAGAAACATTTCTCTCTCACTCTTAAAACTGATCTCTCCCATTTTTCAATCAAACTTTACCATTTTAGTTTCTATGAACTAAGAATCAACATCAGAACCTATAAATCTTCTTTAATCAGAGTTCTACCAGTCAGATTGTGAGGATTTATAAGGAGAAGAAGTATAGTGAACAGTAACCAAAGAGAGATTCAAGCCAAAAAGGGGTTCTGAACTCACTTACCAATTCTGGTAAGCCGATCCTTCACCTCATCTCTCTATTTTAAGCTATCATTTTGCATAGATCTAAGAATATATAACTCAGGTACTGTTTATAAAATCCTAAAAATTAGAGGTTTCTCGTTTATCGTCGGTATCGATAAATTGGAGGGCTTTGATAGTTATTGGTGTTGAAATTATTGAGAAAATGTAAATAGAGCTGGGGGTTTCATAGGACTGTATGTGGAGAAAGAGAGAAAGAAGAGTGCGAGAGTAGCATGAGCATGCATTGCATTATGCACGCACATTATAACAAATTGTTGAATATATGTTTGTATGTGTATCCAGATGCGATAGCCGAGACGGAAGGATTTTTGTTCCGAGAAGGATACCGAGAGGGTGGTTTTTCATCCCAGAACTATGAGTGGACACATTCCATTCCCTTTGTCTCGTTTTATGTTATTTTTGAATGAATATAATGTTAAAGGTGATAACATGTGTATATATATATGAATGTATGTATATGGATACATAACTAAAATGAGGAGGCGTTGGATGTATGTTGTTGTGTGGTGGCTGAAACGACCCCTTATTTATGATAGAGATAGGTTTGTTGTGAAACATAAATTGCTATGAATGTGAGGTCGGAGGCCTAATGTGAATATTTGTTATTGTGATTTTGAGGCCAGATGCCAATTCTATGTATGTTTGTGAATGTGATATAGTTAAGGGTAATAGCCAAGGTACTATACTTGTTGATTTGGCCTTGTGAGCCAACATGTCTTATTTTACTGTTTTGGCCTTGTAAGCCACAAATAATGTTTTTGGTCTGTGAGCCAACTGTTTTTTGATTTGCCCTGATGGGCTATTGACATTGATTTACAGTTCTATGTGCCATGTTATTGATTATATATGGCTGAGGATTGGCCATACAGCTCATGGGGAGTGGGTGGAATCCACATGTCCAAGCTAAAGCATGCTAGCATTATACTGATATGATAGTATTCTAACCAGGGTTACGGATCAGTCATATAACTCTTAAGGAGTGGATGGGATCCTATAAATTGAGGGATATTATACATAGGCACACATCCCTAACCAAAGTTGCAGATTAGCCATACAGCTCTGAGGGAGTGCATGGGATCCTATAGACCCAGGAAATATATGATCTCAATTAGATTATGTACCCAAGTATAGGTAGTCTTGTTATAGTATAGTCTGGTGAGTCCAAGTGTTGTATCCACAGGGAGTGTTTTTTCCAAGAGTCCAATTGG